>JAKMWT010000034.1:0-268860 GCA_025327155.1 Colletotrichum sp. SAR 10_75 | reverse complement strand
CTTATACTCTTCCCCGAAGGCGACAAGCTTAACATAAGGCTACTTTGTATTCTTCCGCCACCATGAATTGCTCCCCTACTTCTAAAAACGGTACAACTTCGCATCCCTCAAACCAAATCCATATGTACAAAACTTCAGAACGCAAAACGCTGGCTTGAAAAGACTCGCTTTGTCCTGATCTCCATCTTTCTCTCATCCTCTGCTGAACACCCTCCCATTCGTCGAAAATTAAAGAAAAGAATCAACGTCAGTTGACGTCGTGGTGTTGTAGTAATGTAATGATATATAATACCCTCCCAAACGCCGGGTATAGCGAACGAATCTTGCAGCCTCCCATGTCCACGGGGCCCAGTTCTATCCGGCACGTATGCTCTCGCTCTTTTTGTAAAACCTTCCTATCCTGTTTGACTCCAATGCTTCTTGTTGAATAATACTTCCCATTCACAAAGACCCATCCTAACCGGTCTTCACCCGACTACCAAGTCCCCCGAACCTCTTCACCGCCTTGGGGCTTTCCTCGGGAGACGCAGTGGCCTCTTCGTCCGGTTCTGGGGTGTCTTCCCTCTGCAGGCGACTTGGTTCTTTGCTGGGCTCCCTCTTACGGTGCGTGAGGGCGTTGAGCTTGTCCCGCAGGAAACCGCTGCCTGCTGACTTGCGACGGCCCTCTGGCTCCGCTCCCGTTCCTGATCTAGACAGAGATCTAATCGTGCCGTTGCCGGGCTGGTAGTCCGGCGCGAGACTGCTTCTAGACGACGGGCGGAGGAGTTCTATGCCCAAGCCTTGAGGATTTCGGCCGTCTGACGGCGTGGGAGGCGTCATCATCAGGAAGCTGGGAACGGCCGGCCCTTGCATGCTCGATTCGCCCGTTCGACGTGATCTCGAGCTCGCGACGCTAGAACTCCTACTCGTGGATCGCGGGATCGGGATACTACTAGCTGAACTACCGTGTAAGGACCTTGGTGGAGAGCGCGAGTAGTCGACGGGAGAATTACCATATAAGCTCGAGGAGTCGTCGCTGTTGTTGATGCTATCAGCGTCATGCTGTGACGCGGAGGACGGTGCAATGAGAGACGAGCCGCTGGCGAGCTCTCGCAGCTTGCTGGCCTGGGTGTTGCTGGGGCGATGCTTGAACTTGTTGCCAATGATCGCGCCCGTGTGTGAGATCAAGGCTTTGATGACGGCCTTCTTGAGCGCGAGGGCAAGGTCGAGGTTGGACCAAGTCTTATTGCGCCACTCGACTGCAGGCATGCGGAACACAAAGTCATGCACGTCTTCCACGTTGCGGTTGTCCTTGCCCTTGTAGCTGAGGCAGAGAACCACGGAGGGCATCTTGATGTGTGCGAACGTCATATAACTGCTCGCGCGAGACATCATCTTAGTGAGGTCATCGGACGGCTTGTTCTCCTCTGCCTTGGACTCCTTGCGCAGGCCGAAACGGGACTTCTTGCTGTCGCCCGCTACCGAACTTTCCTTGGACGAAAAGCCCGTCGAGGTGCGGCCGATTCCGGGACGAGGAGCATTTGATTTCAGAGACTCATATGACGGCTTCTTGGCGATAGTCTTTCCTGTGCCCACAGACCGGAACAGACGGAAGCTGTGGCCCTCTCCAGTGTTGACTGAGAGATTCTTCTTAGGCGTGCTACCAACCGACTTGGACGGGGAGTCCGAGTTCAAAGTCGGGTGTAGACGCAACTCGAGTGAGCCAGGCCTGGTGTTGAATCCATCCTTGTCACTAGCCGTAAGACGGCCAGATCCAGACATGGAGGAGTCGTCTTCGTCTTCCTCATCGGCGGGCGTGTGCTTGAGCATGAAGGGCGAGTCGTTTTTGGCTTGCTTCTCATCGCCGTCAATGCCAGGGAAGATGTATTCGAATATACGCTTTCCAACCTCTCGTTCCAGCTGAACCTTCATAGGGAACAGGTTGACTTCGAAGTGATCCATGACAGGAATGCCGGCAATAGCTTCAAGCATGTACCAGTAGACTCGGATCATCTCCCGGTTGCCCAGCTCGCCTGCGCTCTTCTCATCACCAATGTACGGGGCGATGATCTCTGGGTACATGGCGTCAGGCAAGAGGTTGAAACCGAATACCTTGCCGACCCGAATCAAGTTGATATGCGAACCATCAGCGTTATCGGTACGGTCGTACTCCACATCCTTGAGCTGCAATTCGACCAGAGGTTCCTTGTTGTCACGAAGCATGTGCCAGACCGTGTCGCGAGCTGTGATGCTCCATCTCAGCAAGGCGTTGCTCTCGGATGCCGTCTCGTATCTGCGCTGCGAAGATGTAATCGCCTTCATCATGAAGAACAACTCGTCCTCGCATGCTGCCAAATCACGCTCCAGGAGCAGTCTGTCCTCCCAACCACGTTCGTCCATGTACTTGGAATAGATCTGGAAGTGTGACTTGATGTCTTGCAGTGATCGAATGCGCTCTTGGAGCTTCTGCACCATTTCGGGCGTGCCGCTGAGATCACTGAAATCGGAGGCCAGCATAATCTTCTCCAGACGCTCGCTTCGTGTCTTCTCCAGAGGCTCATTGTACATAAGCAGGTCCAGTACAATGACATACATGGCGTAATAGTCTCCGGAGTTGCAGAGGGCACGGGCTTGGGGGAACTCGACCCAAAGGTTGTCCATCTTCTGTTCGGCATTGGGCTGCGATGAATCACTAGAGCCTTCGGTGTTGACTTCGTCGTTGTACTTCAGACGCAGAGTATTATACTTGTCGTATCGGAGCATTGCGGATGTCTTTTGAACCACACGATTGAACCCGAAAGGATCGGTCTCGAAGTCGAACATGACCTCCATAGGAACCCAGGGAGGCCACGAGGTCGAGGATGGCGTGCCATAGCGACTTCCGGCATAGGAGGTGACCATCTCCGAGAAGTAGGACTGGTGCGTGACGAAGAACTGGGTGCTATCCATGTTCACAAGGAATCGTCGCTGCACCAAACCACTGACGGAATCTGAAATTCTCATCTTGTCCATGACCTCAACAACCTTGAGTTCCATGCCCTTGGATGTGAGGATGACCACATTCTTCTTGTTCTTGTCGCTCTGCAACTGGATCTGCGGCGCAATGAGGCGGACGTGGTAGCTGTTCTGCGGTGTGAATTCGTCCGAGATACCGCTCGACAAGTCCTCAATAGGGACATTCGGTACGTTGTCACCGCCTTTGCCGTCTGCGTTGACATACTTCTTGCCGTCTTGGAGGATCTTCTTGATGCGGTCCTCAATGTCTTGCTTGAATTCGCGCTCTGCCTGGTCGAGGTCTGGAGAGGTTCCTGTTGTCGCGCCACCCGTGGGAGTCCGGTTCTTGCTGGCGTTGGGCTTGGGATTCTGTTTGGCCTTGTACTGCTCCTCCACGATATCCAGGATAAATTTGACCGCTGGGCGGGACAAGTAGTAGACGAATCCCCGGCGCTGACTGACTTGGTGGATGTAGCGGAGAACGATGTTACGCAGCGTGTTGTTCCACTTGAAATGAAGGTTGTGGATGACGAAACGGTTGTTGAAATCACTCTCAAATTCGGCACCGGAGGGGATCGTCAGCGAATCTTCTTGCTCAAGATAGATCGACTCTTCAGACTGGCTGCTGTCGTTTTCGCGCTTGAAGAATTGGGTAGTGTCCGTGGGCTTGTTCATCTGCCGAAGCATGTTTTGAAGGTACACCTTCTTCTTTTGCAGAATGGCGCCTTGTTGTTGCAAGCTCTCGAACGCAGCAACAAGCTTAGGGTCTTTGGCGTCGTCACGTACAACCTTCAGCTCAGCTTCGCCCAAGTTCCGTCCGTAGCTTTCTATTTGGACTTCCAGCTGAGCCAAGCGTTCCTGGATAAGTTGTGTCTGAACTCGGCGAGGATCGTCGTCGTGACTCATAATGCAGAAGTGCGTCGGCTCATCACCAAAGGGGCTCTTGCGATCGGGATCTCCAGAGACAACGCCTCCAATGTCGGTTTGCCGGAAGTACGTAAGGCGAGGTGCATATGCCAAGGGCAGTATTTTCGTATCCGGGTTGGGTTCCGTTGGCAAGATCCAATCCAGCTCGACGAAGTCATCCATGTCAATCCAGCTCAGGTCGTTGTCAGGGATCGTGAAGCGTGACAAATCGGCGCTATCCTCGTGCTGGTTCGTTATCAGCTGGGATATGGAGCCTTTCTTGATGGCCTCGGTTGTCGTGCCTTTGATGCTTGCCGACACTGCTCGTACATCAGCGGCTGCCAGGTCAAGCTGAGCCGCATGAATCTTGATCCCGCTAGTCTTGCCTTTCGTCTTTCGGCCCTGATCCCTGGTATTGAATTCTTCACGTCTCTGGTGAAGATCCAACATGAAGCTATCGAAACGGACTTTGAGACCCGTTGCAGAAACGCCGCTGTCAGAAGCATCTTCAACGTCCTTATGCTTGTAGATGTGACTGATAAACAGCGGTGCCAACAGCAAATTATACTTGATGGTCGATAGATGCTTGCCGAACTTCTTACTGTTCCGCTCTCTTCCCGGCCACAGCGACCCTTGACGGATCGGCAAGGCCATCGCGCCACCAAAGAGAGACCACCATGCGAAGAAGTGGGTGAAGAAACGGGGAGTGCAGTGCACAGTGTTGTAGCTCCGGGACGACTCGGGGTTTGAAGACATCCAATCGCGGTCGACGGGTGCTCGGACAGCAATCGATAGATGGATATGTGAACTTCGGAATCCACGGAAGGCATCGTACGGCTGGTCTTCGGGTTTGACATGGTGAGGAGCACGCAGCACGACGTCGTAGTGCGGTCTGAAGTCGAAGCTTCGTTTGCCCTCCATAATTGCTCGCTCGAACACGAGTCCAGCCATCCACTGTACCTTGCCAGAAAGTTTCATGACGACCTTCTTGAAGGAAGCGCCAGACTTGTAGCTGTCTTCGCTCATCAGACTGTCGTCCTCACCCGTGCGCCGGGCAGCCTCCCGGACCTGGTGGCTGTAGTCTGGAATGGCAAGCACATACTCGCCAGAGTCGACAGTCATGAAGCGCTTAGGGTTGTCATCAGCATTGATGTTCCACTTGACGTCGTTGCGCCAGCACATGATAAATCCTGCGCCGTTGCCCGTCACGCAGTAAGGATCGCGCGTGCCCTTCAGTGCCAGATGCATGTCACCGTCTCCCCTCCAGGCGACGTGTATCCTAGAGTGGAAATTGAGCCGAATCTTGTCCCAAAATCCGACTCTTTCGGACGGGTCAACCTGCGGCTTGGTGAAGGACTCAATGCCCATCATCATATCTTGTATGGCTGGTTGGTATGCTGGGCCCCACGTTATTCTTGTTGGCAAAGCCGTGTTGATGTCGATTCTCATGTTCGAGTAGGACTTGACGGGTCCGATAGTCCGCCGGACGTCGATGGCAAAACCGCCCTCGCTTGCACCCCCAGGCTCGTGACTTCGCGGCGGTACAATGTTGACCTTGATACGGCGGGTTGTTTCCATACCACGATACTCTTCCGCGATGACAAAGTTGGTCTTCAATGACATTGCAGGTAACCTCGTGGATTGTCCTGCCTTCAGGCTCGGAATGTGAATGAGCGGGAGCGGGTAATCGCGTAAGGATATCCTCGCCTCACTGAGGTCAATCGAGACATGCATGGGGACCAGCAGGCCGTATTTCATGTCCTTAGGCATTCCCTTTCCAACAGAATGGATGAAATCCGGCAGATCCTTCATCGCGAAGGTAGGTTTGTCGATGACGAACTGAAGATCGGTGATGAGAGCGGACATCAGTGCTGGCCTCTGGGGCACCTCGAGGATGTTTTCAGTGTCCTCCAAGTCGTCAGGCAGCTGATCGGGACCCCAGAACATGCCACGAATCTCCTTCATGCCGTTCTTCGCCATGGAGTAGAATCGGTCGATGCGCTTCTTCCAGCTCTGCGCGTTGTACGCATCCAACTTCTCTCTTGCCTCTTGCTCGGCAATCTTGGATGATCCGGTGATACCCAGACCACCTCCATCGGGGTCGTACCGCGGCGCTCTACCTCGAGACTGGCTTTCGCTTCCACGTCTCCGCCCATCTGCACTTTGACTTCTTGCCCACGAGGCGCCGTTGTTCTGACGCCCTCTGTGGAATAGAGAACGGGCTCGGAGTTTGCCAGATTCTTTCCGTGACTCTTCCTCGCGAACCTTCTTCCTCTTGACCTCGAAAGCCTCTTCACGAGCAAGACGTTGCATCTGTTCAATTCGGCCAGCACGGTAGATCATTCCCAGCTTCCACTCAAAGGCACCATCTTCCAGTTCAAAGAGCAACGAACGGGTTCGGACCGAGACCTTAGGGACGTTTTTCGGGCCTCCAGGGACCTTGTCAAGAATGTACTCGTTAGTTCCTGTCTTGAAGCGGTGGTGGAGCTGCTTGATCGACTTGAGAGTGTTGATGACATTGTCAGAGATCTTGTTGACCTGAACCTCATGCGGCACCGCAAATCGTATGGCGTCGGAGTTGATGTCGATCATCTTGTCCTCTTGGAATCCGCCGCTGGTAAGTTTGCGCCGGGATGTCCTCCAGTCGATGCGTCCGCCCTTGATGCTGACCATTCTGGCCCATGTCGATCGCATTCTCGGCGGTTGGACGTAAACGCGAATCAGCTTCGAAGCCAGGTGTGGTGCTGACCATCTGTGTCGACCAGCTTCCACGCCGTACACCTGAAGCATCACTTGAGGGTCATTTGGAAGCTCGGCCTTGACTTGAACCAGAGCTGCCTTAATGTCAATGGCCACCAGCTCCGGAGTAATGGTCGAAAAGTCACTCATGTCGACAAACGGCGACTCTGGTGACATTGGAGGAGACAGAAGATCGCTCCCCTCTCTTCTTGACGTCGTTGGCGACATCATTGGCGAAGTAACATCTTGTCCCGATCTCATAAACGCCTTCTTAAGGATCATGATGGCCACTCCGACAGAGTAGTGCCGGAAGAGAGAGTACTGCAAAAGGACTGTGCGCATGCCGGCGTGGATGTGGAAGACTGGGCCCTGCTGATCGCTGAGAGCCTGGAAGGCAACCTCGAAGCGAGGCATGTTGACGAACGGCTCCAGTTCCACCCGGTCCTCTGATTCGACAATGTAGGCTTCCAGACCTCGCACATGAATGGCGACTCTGCGTCCATCTCCTGGGTTTTGCTGCTTCTTTCTCGGTGCAGGGGAAACCGGATGCTTGAGAAGATCCGAGTCCGGGTGGACGGTACGGCTGTTAGCTCTACGCCTGGATGGCCGCCGTTGAAGCCCGCCGTCGAGTCTTTGTGCCCGGTATTCCGCTGAGAACTCATCGAGCTGGATGGACACGCCGCGCGTGTCATCTGAGATATCCTCGTCGATGCCAGCGACTTCCACGCTAAAATCAGATGCTTGAAGTTGAAATTGCAGCAACCAAGATGGCATTGCGCGAAGGAAGTTTTGTGGTGGTTTGCTTGAAGTTCTGGAAGTAAATCGCTTCTCAGACTCGACATTCATTCTCAGCTGTCGCACAATCTGTCTGAGACCATCGGTGATCTCAGGTCGCACCATCTTGATAGCAAATGTTTGCAGGTTACCTGATGCCACAACGTGAACATCAGGTGTCGCACTGAGTTGCACCTTAAGCTCGAAGGACTCGGTTTGAATGAGGTCGAATCGGTTACTCGATGACGTCTGGTAGTATAACTCGTGTGACTGTATCCTCATCGTTGAGGCTAGTGAGTAATGCAAGTCCTCAACAGTAGAATGGAACGATTCCATGTCAAGTGAAATCGATGAGATTGAAGATATGATTAAGTCAAAATCGTCGGGAGCCGCGTGCTGGTCGACTGCTGGCAGCGCGACTCGAAGAACGGGCTCGTGCATTGTAAACTTGATGTTGGCTTTTGGCAGTAATCGTGATATGAGTACGTGCCGTGGCTGACGGTCGCCGCGGTGCCTTTTGGGTTTTGGCTGAAGCATGGCGACGAGGATTGGAAGGTGACGCGGGTCGAGATCTACCGATGGCGATGTCACTACGGAGTTGGCGAAGAGGATGTTGGCATTCCTCTCCTCGGCGCCCACGTCCTGTGCCATCTCGACTGTCTTGGACGGCAGGGTCGTCTTGACTGTGGTTGTCGCCATAGGAATGTACAACAGTCTCTCAGGCTTCCCGTCGCCGTCGTCCAGGCCAATAGATATGGACAGCGCTGCGGCAAGAGCCTCATGGGCAATGTCCTTGGACGGAAAGTACATCCTGTGAGACGGCGATTTGGGATCTAGGCGATGCAGATCGATGCCGACCTCCTTCATAGAGGCATTGAGCAAGATGGGCTTGGCGTTGGGCTTTACCGTCTCCACCTTCTTCGTCATGCCAACAAAGCTCACCGCGAATTGGACCTCCTTAACGCCCCTCAGGATAGAGCTGATGAATTCTTTCGAGTCGGACACGGTCTGAATCAGCTCTTGGTGCGTACTACCCGGCTGGGCTACCTCGTGGATCACCTTCTCCATGAAGATGTCGGCCGGCTCCTCCAACGAAGGCGTGCGGGCCGCCGACTTGCACTCCTTCAATCGGTCGGCGCATAACCGAACCTCATCGTAGGGAATGTGCACACGGCCCAGCTTCAGAGCAATGGCCGCATCTCGTAATCCGTCCAACGCCTCGTACAAGAACCCATGGATGTTCAATGTCGCATTATCGAGAATTTCGAGAGACTCCTTGCCCTCCGGTGTAAACAGGACGCTCCGTAGCGTCATCATCCACTCTGCCTGCCGTTGCTTGTTCTTGGTCTTGTCATTTCGAGACTGGAAAAAGAAACGAGCGCGGTCGACCATCTTGCGCCGTGTGTCGACAGCCACGGTCAAGCTTCCGAACTGCACATCGCCCACGTCGACTACCTTGATGGTAGAGTTGGTAGCCACAACATCGACCATACGCAGCCAATTCAGCTTGCGGTGCGCCCTCTTTATCCTGTCCTTGAGCTTCATGAGGTGTTTCCAGGTCTCGCTCCGGGGCGGGGGGCCGCCATTCCGTCGTATTAAAGGCACCTTTTGTTGCTCTGCCTGCTGTGTGTCGGAATCCTCCTCGGCATCGGTACTGTCGGAATCGCCGGAGCTGTCCTCACTCTTCTTCCCGTCGAGCTCGCGGATGTCGACGGTGACGACCAGCTCGCTGACCACAATGCTCAGCCATGTGGGCTGGGCGAAGGTCGGGCGATGGACGTTGAGTCCCAACCCCCGAATCTCAATCTTGAATCCATCTCTCGGTGTATAAGCGAGTCGGCGGAGGGAGAAGTAGCCTATTCTCTGGATCGATACTCCGGTAAGGATGCGGACGACGGCGAAGAGAATGAAGGAGGAGAGGTAGAGGAGGACAATGACGCCGAAGATGAAGGTCGGGTTGAGCAGAGCCATAGTGAGCCCGCGGTCGATTCGCGCGATCGAAAGCTCGGTTCAGTATCTGTACCACCACCGCCGCAACGTTAGTCCAACAGCTCCCGGAACGGAGTGGGTATGGAGGGGGCAACGGAGGGACAAGACGGCGGACACGGAGGACACAAAAAGGAGGGCAACGTGCCTGGAGAGAACCAGATCTCTATGGAATCCCGCACGTTTACTTCCGCCTCCAACGATCCGAGCGCGCCATGTCGTGAACCAGTCCTTGTGTGTGGGTGTTTGGGGTGCGTCTGCAGGAGTGGTTGATGATGTAAACTCCGCGGTTGCTCTCTTGCAGGAGCAGAGTTCCGGCGCCCAGGCGGTTGCAGTATATGCCAAGGGATATAACGAGCTAGCTCGATCGTTCGGTCGTTCGGTCGTTCGGTCGCAGGGCGGGAAGGCGGGGAGAAAAGAAGACAATCGGATCCCTTGGGAAGGTCGGAAGGGAGAGGGAGGGTAAAGGTTGCTGACCCCAAAAAATGGCGGCGATGCGATGAGGTGCGGTGCGGTGCGTTGCAGTGCGGAGAGTACTTTCCGTTGGGGAAAAAAAGACGACGTATCCGTATTGCGGTTTGTGTGGCAGTCCAGTCGGATGGCAAAGGGTTGGCTCAGAAAAGCCCAGCCCGGCGGGATCGGTGATTGATGCAGCTGCTGCAGAACGAGTGACGCAGCGCAGCCAGGAATTGTTGGATGGATTGGATTGGCAAAATGCGAGCGATGCCGTCTAAGCCCTTGTCCTCTCTCTTCTTGGTGACCTGCTCGGCACGACACTGACGCTGCCACACACCAACACGTATTCAGTACGGTAAGCCAAGGAGGTACTTGCTGCTTCAAATCCACCCTTGACAGGGAACCCGTCTGTCCGAGCTGGCTGTCAATGTCTTGTCGATACGATTAAATGATGAACGATAACGGGCGGGTTGCTAGCCAGCAAAACAACGCGGCCTTCTTTTTCCCGTTTCAATAGCAACAAATAGTAGAACCCAAGAGGGGATTGGTAAGGTAAGACAAGACTGACTGACTGTCCAAACTTGGAGAGTTGGAGCCAAGACAAGGAAGGGACAGAACAGGAGAAGCGGCGTCGCGTCGGTGTGGTGCATGCAGTGAGTGCAGGGCGACGGGAACAGGGCGGCCTGGCCTGGTCTGGTTTGGTCTGGTCTGGTCAGGTTCGCTCACTCTCGCAAAGGTTTAAGGAGGCGGACGGAGCGGCGGAATCCAGGAACAGGGCACTTGGGATTGACGGGTGGTGGAAATGAACATCACCAAGTCCACTCTCGCCAGGGGTGCTCCAGTCGCGGTACTTCTGACATCACCCGTGCATCACCGCGCAGCAAGTACCGCCACGGTGTCACCAGCGAAAGAGACGATGGCATTCACCACTTCCTCTAAGATTCCCACCCCCAGAGATGGTCCTCGCTTGCCGGCTAGTTCCGGCTGATACGGCACCTCATTGGATCGCTGACTGTTCAATGTGGATCCCCAATCCCGGCTCACTGAGTGCGAGAAGTACGTACCCTCTCCCCCCCAAGGTGCAGCACCACCTGTCCGGCGCGGCTTCATGTCGCCGCCTCAGATTTATTATCAATTGCGTGCATCCCATCGCTGCATCAGAGGGCCGTGCATTGCGGACTCAATGCGCTCCTGCATTGGTTGGGACGCCCTGGCGCCGAAGCTAGGGCTGCTCCTCATCCTTAGCACGTGCAGCAAGCGCCTCCAATCTCGAGCGTCCGTCATATCGGACGCCGACTGAGCCAGCCTCGGACGGGGAGCCTCGGACCAGGATAAGCCGTCTGAACCAAGATCTTGCTCTTCTGGTTGAGTTGAGATAAGCACGTTACTTAAGAGGGCACGTATGCGCAAGGGCCTTACAACGGTCAGTCCCAGGACGTTGGTGTTGACGAAGAAGCAATGTGTTCCAGCCTCCTCGTGGTCTACAAGGATCGACCTCTGCGATATTATCCAAATTCCAGGAACTGATGCTGATCGCGGGTGCCAAGCCATCTCGATCATCCATGTATTTAACTACGTGTATGCAACCCGGAAGTCATTCTATCCGTTCCTGGTCCACTGGCCCTTCCATCGGAGAATTGAGCGGCTAGGACCAACTGACAGCAACATACGTGAAGCACGACGATCCACCGAGTCATGTTCAGAAACGATTCCAATCCACAGCTGCGATCTTATGTGACAGCGTACGATGTCTAGTCTCGAAGGTGTTGTCAACATGGCCACCCTCAGGGTCATAAAACACGCTTCCCGACTCACACCCTTCGATAGGTGAACTGGGAACACTTCAGGCCACTATCTCTGAACGCTTGTTCAGAAACAGAGAGATGCAACGGCCACCGTCAGCATTCATCGTCGAGTAGTCAAATCCAACCTCAACCACCAAGTCTTTGAAGAAAGCAGTCGTCTGTCCGGCGAGAGGCGCGTCTCGCAGCGCTCGTTCCATGATTTCATCTCCAACATCGTCCATCAAGTCATTGTTACTGGGCTCTGCGCTTACATGCCTCCATAAGGAATCCTTCGCCCATAGAATGTTGAAGGTGCATTGATCGCCGTTGTCTTTGTCGTCCAAACTAAGGCAGGTCCCCCATATGATGCTGCCAATTTCCCACTTCTTGCCACGGACTCTTTTACTCGTCAACATCTTCTGCCGAGGTGTGCATATTTCCCATCTTTCCAGTATGTTATTGAAGGGAAAGAGTAAAAACTGAGTGTCCCCGTAAAGCGGTCGGGGGTAATCTAGTTTCAACATTTGAGCCGTATTTGGGGATTCTGAGAATCGTGGGACGCTAATTGAAGTTGGCTCTTTGGGTATGTATCGGTGCGGTATTAAGAGGATATCTTGAGAAGGGCCCCGATAGAAAGTTCCGGCTGTGGAATGGTACAAGAGCGGTACGCACATCAAACACTCTTGAAAGTGTTCATGTCTGCAGCTTAGAGCTCCATAATACTTACCGTCTTCCGACTTCACCACCAATGGGAGAGAAATATTGAGCCCTAGATTTGTCATCGCAAACTCCTTCAGACGCGGCTGCCTAACCATCTTTCTGGGCGTCTCCTTGATGACTGTGCTGCAATTTGCAAAGACTGATGGAAAGGGAGCCAGCATCGTGACACAATGATTGCCTTGACGATGGGATGGTGGCACTTTAGAAGGCCAATCCCAGGCGAAAAGACTCTGGTCGGTAGAGACTCTGATGATTTCTTCTTGCAGTCGCCGAAACGCCTCACTCCCTTCTCCGTAAAGAAGAGGCATATTGATGCTGAAAAGCCCAAGAAGGCAGTAGGCCAGGTCCTCTGTGCGAGTCGTCTGACGAGAAGATGCCCATGACATCTTCCTAGCAGCGCATGCTGCATGTACTCGTCCCGGTTCTTTCAATGTATCTTCGTCAATACAAGTGATGGCACTGATCTCCCAAGAAAGCGACCTTTTTGTGCCGATCAGACCCCATTCCCGATTGAAGAAAACCATATCTTTAGGAGCGAGTAACTCTTGAAGAGTCCACCCTCTCGTAAACCATCGGCACTTGGATAAAGAATCGAATGGCGAGGAATCGCCCCACGGCCGAGTCGGGTAGTCCTCAAGATAGACCAAGCATTTAAACGAATCACGGTACCAGGAGAACATGGAGTTGATAGCCTCCGATAGTTCGGCGCTGCTCTTTTTGTCGATGCAGTTCGTGTCCACCCACAAGTACTCATGGCCGTATGTCTGAGCGGCGTGGCAAGCGCTCTTAATCTTCAGGAAGCCGCTTTTCATCTCGGTCCGGCCTCGTTGATAGGCGTCCCCGCTTTCCCATTCCAACCACTCCTGATAGCTGGTCTCTTCTTCGCCCCAAGTATGCGAGAGAATCGCGTAGGTCGGGCACCCGTACCCAAAGAATTCCTCGAGATGAAGGCTGTACGTGTTGATGAGTCTCATGTTGACGATTCACTGGAGTACTCTAGTCACTGAAAGAATGCGGGGTGCCATGTTGCGATGAGGTTGGGAATCGGAGTTGAAGCCTAGTACTGTGGTGGCAACTTCAACAACAGGCGACCAACAGGCGACCAGCGACAACCAATCAGGTTGCCTTGTTACGTTAACCCGTCACAGATGCAACGTTTGAGCGAGATAGATCGTGAATTGGGTATGTAGTTCTAGGAACATGGCCACATCGTCTTTCGAAGGCCATCGACATACTTGGCATAGTCGTTGTAGTTATGGCCGTTGTTGTTACTCCCATTACTATCTCATTTGACAGCAGTGTCGGTGTTTGATCAGGTAAACGGTGGTCAACACAGTTGTTGTCGTCGTGTTGGCCAATACCTCTGTCTCTTTCAGGTGGAGTAGGTGGCTCGATGTTTGTTGTACATGTATTGTTACAGTCTAAATGGTTGGGTATTATGTACGCAGATGAACCGACTGCACCTAGGCCTTAGGACTTGATGGCTTCGACGGAGGCTCTGCTGCCTTAGCAGCCCGCAGCTCGGCAATCTTGTCGTCAATGAGGGCAATCTCGGCATCAATCTTGAGCATTTTCTCATCAAGCATGTCGCGGTACTCGTCATCCGACAGCTTCTTCAGCGGGCTCCAACTTGATTCGAAGAAGCTCTTCTTCTCCTTGGCATCCGGCGACACTTGTTGTGTCCTGTTGACGATGGCCTGGCCTGCTCCGCCCACTATTGAGAACACGATGATACCGGGGATGATGTTCTTGGGACCACCTGCTAGAGGTTAGGAAGTTCTTCACAATGACAAGAGATGCCACTCACGGATAAGGCCGCCAACCATGCCAGCAGTGCCTCCAGCAACAGCACTGGCTTTGACCTTGGATGAGTCGGATAGTTGACCCTCACGGCCCAGGTAATTCAAAGCTACTGACCTAGAGACTAAAAGTTGATTAGCATGTGGACTTGAGGAATGCGACAGGAATACTCACGCCAGTAACTGGAGCCAAGGGCAAACCATTGGATGCCTGATGCAATCGCAAACAGGGCTGGGGTTGAGTCGCGAATGATACCAGCAGCAATACCACTGAACAGACCGATGGAGCCTTGGAATTACAAGTTAGCGAGTACTTCATAGTGTGATTAACCACTCAGATGAGGACCTACCAGTTAGAGCGCCAACCTTCAACGGCGGTCCCATGAGATCGACAAGCTCTGGGGGCAGCAGCCCACGGCGCTGGCGCTGCCGCCGCCTCTCCCTCACATCGTCTTGCGCGTCATCTGCCATATCGATTTTGGCGGCAGGTTGCAGGAAGCCAGGGCCCGGACATCCAGCGACAACGCAATGCAGGGGACGACGCGACGAGTGTTCTGGAAGCTTTCCCCACGCAGATATCGATTATGCAGCAAACGAGGAGATGACAAACAAGCGAGGGGCCGTTTCTAAATGTTTCGGTGCGGCTCAAAACGTTTTTAACCGTGCACTCCGGATAGATGCAAGAGCCGGCTGACGTTGTGGCCCAAGCACTCCCCAGCAGCGCTGCAGCAGACAGCGAAGCGCTGGAGTGAGGTCGACCGCAGGCGACCGCAGGCTTCCCCTCCCCCCCAAGACTCCGGTTGCCCCTCTCACAGCAGGCGGATTGTTCAATCACGGGTTTGCCCGGCTATGATGGTCCGTGCTTCTTTGGCGGGGCGCTAGGTAAAAAAGCTGCGCTAAGCCGCAGCGGGGCTAGTGCCTCCCACCTCCTGGCCACTGTCGAGAAAATTGTCCAACCCTCACAAACTTTCGACCACTCTTTCTGCGCGGGTAAAACTTCACCTTTCTCCGGAAGACTACCGCCTCAGCATACCATATAAGCTGGGCCATATCTAGTCTGCCGCGCATTCCTGACGCAAATCGCCAATCGACACTCTCGACTCCGGCGCACGAGATCCTCCCTCCCACGGCGGCATCTCGACCTGCAGAATATCCCTCGGATATCCAGCCTCCGCACCACCACCAACACCCCTTGCGAACAGCCGCCTCGTTCGGCTACCATCATTCCCCCGCCTCGCGCCTCGATCTGAATCGTTGCGCGAAGCCCCCTCAACACCGCAATCATGGGTGAGCTACCCTTCGTCGACGACCGTCGTGTCGCCTCAGACCCGTGCTGGCGCTAACTCATCATGTCATCATAGCTCCCAAGAAGAAGGAACAGCAGAAGATGTCGCTTGGCGACTTCCTGCAAGACCAAAGTCAGTCGCAACCCCTCGACAAAATTTTCCCCCGTTCTCCGAACCCCGAAGCATTCCACAACCCTTCGAACGACCGATTCACCGCGCAGATCATGGACACGAAATACTGACATTGTGCAGGCTATGGAGGATCGTGGGCAGATGAGGTCGAGGATACTTTCTGTGAGTTTTTTTCTTTCGGGCGCCAACCACATGCAGCAGACAGTCTCGCTAACCTTTATGCAGCCGGTATGCGACAGCTCCCCGTCTCAGCCTTGCACTCTAAGGCTTTCCGTCCACTGACATGTGTTTGCAGGCACTCAGGCACTTCCTCCTCCTGAGCGGGCTGGCTACCGACCCTCCGGAGGTGGTTGGGGCAGCGGCGGCGGCGATCGCCCTGAGCGCAGTGAGTTTTTGTTCCAACTGCATCTACGTCATTCAACCCACATGCTAATGATATTGTAGGGGACTACGGCGGCTACTCCTCCATCCGCGAGAACCTCCCTCAGACGCTCCCCGACAAGCCCCCCTATACCGCTCACCTGGGCAACCTTTCCTACGATGCCACCGTCGAGACCGTCACCGAGTTCTTTGAGGGATGCAACATCGTCAACGTCCGCATCATCGAGGACCGCGAGCAGCAGCGTCCCAAGGGTTTCGCCTACGCCGAGTTCCAGGACCTCGAGGGCTTGAAGCAGGCTTTGACGCTGGACGGCCAGTCTTTCCAGGGCCGTGTCATCAGAATCAAGGTTGCCGATCCTCGTAAGCATGCCCACGCGACGACACAAATATCTCGACCGTTGCTAACACATATTTAGCCCGTGGTGGCGACCGCGGTGAGTCTACTCGCGACTTCGGCGACTGGACCCGCAAGGGCCCCCTCCCTGACCTCCCCGGCCGTGGTGGAAGCGACCGCCGTGGCTCCGAATTTGGCGAGCGCCGTGCCCCGCGTGAGCCCCGCGAGCCCCGCGAGGATGACGGCAAGACCCGTGACTTCGGCAACTGGGAGCGTAGAGGCCCCCTCTCTCCCCTTCCCAAGGAGGAGCGCGGTTCCCGCGAGGGCAGCCGTCCCCGCACCAACGATGGACCTCGCGAGTTCCGCAACCGTCACCAGTCTCCCGCTGCTTGGGGAGAGGGTCAGCAACCCCGCCAGGACTCTCGTCCCCCCCGCCCCGAGCGTACCCCTACCGCCGCCGAGCAGGACAACCAGTGGAGATCCAAGATGCGTCCTGACGCGGCTGTCAAGTCCGGTAGCCAGTCTCGCGATGGCAGCGAGGCCCCGTCCTCCCCGGCCGCTGCCCCTGCTGCCCCTGTTGGCCGCCCCAGGCTGAACCTCGCCAAGCGCACCGTTTCCGAAGCCCCCGATGTTCTCTCCCCTTCCGGCACTGACTCCAAGGCCAGCCCCTTCGGTGCCGCCCGTCCTATCGACACCGCCGCGAAGGAGCGTGAGATCGAGGAGAAGAAGCAGCAGCAGGCGAAGGAGAAGAAGGAAGCCGATGAGAAGGCCAAGGAAGAGCGCCGTCTGGCCAAGGAGGCTGCTGCCAAGGAGGCTGCTGAGAAGGCCGAGCAGGAGGCTAAGGCCGCGGAGGAGGCTGCCCAGGCTGCCGAGGAGGCCCCCGAGGCCGCAAAGGAGGAAGAGAGCAAGGAGAACGGTGCCTCTGACGAGCAGAAGGTTCCTATCCGATCAAAGGAGCCCAAGGAGCCCCGCGAGGCGGCCAAGACCTCCCGTGCCACTGAGGCCAGCAGCTGGAGATCGGCGTCTTCCGGAGGTGCTCGTGGTGCCCCCAGTGGACCCCGCGGTGGTCGTGGCGGTGCCGGTCCTCGTGGTGGCCGTTTCGACAACGCCCGCCCCCCGCGCTCCAACGGCGGCCCTGCTGCCCGTGAGCCCTCCACCCCCGCCGCCGACGGCGAGGCCCCTGTTGAGGAGGACGGTTGGACTACGGTTCCCAACAAGAACCGGCGCAACGTTGGCCCTCGCGGCACTGCCTAGAGGGCTTGTGCGCCTCCCACTATCCTTCAGCGTCCAGTTGGACATGATGGGGCAAAGGCCGCATATATTGCGGATAAGCTGCGCCCAATTGTCTGCATGCCGGGCCTAGACGAGTTTCCTCGTCACATATACCCAGATGACTCGTACGATTCTGACGAACGACTTCACGCCATGAACCGCATCATCGGAGCTTGAGGGGGGCCACGATCTTCCGCTTTTTCCTGATATTTTGCTCTTCTCCCCCGCGAAGAAAGAAACCTGGCTCATCCGGATTGCTGAAGGAGAAGAAAACCAAACACTTTCCTTTTCACTCACACACTCAGCACCCTCGACGGTCCTTGCTCGGATTGTCTCTCCGCGAGGCAACACAAAAGAACAGTCTCCTCGACTCTCAACGACTGGAGAAGGCGCGCAGCTCGCACGCATTCATCGGAGTTTGCGAAGTGGTTACAAAAAATAAGGGCTCATGGATGTTGGAAGGGAAAGGGGTGTCATGACCAAATGTCTTTTTTTTCGTCGTATCTTTTTCTCCTTTGTTGTCTCGTTTCCCCCTTCTTGCTGTCGCGCTCAGAAAAGTTCGGCCTATGGGTTTTTTCCTCTCTCGACTCGCCAGCAAATCCTCGATCCGACAAGGGATTTTCTGCTCCTAGTGACATTAAAAAAAGAAGGAGCATTAGGGAATCACAAATCACAAACACCAGTTAAAACTACTCCTCTCTCTCGCCGCCTTCCTCAGATCCTCCGAATATCTCTTGTCTCGGCTCCGACCCCCTGATGCAGTGCTACGAATAGAGCTTCCTTCGAATTCTTACCAGACACGCACGCTTATGAGTCCTTTTCCCCTGTCTTTTAAAACGGTTGCCCACTCTCCCCTCCACCCCCTTTCTTGTCTCCTTCCTTCGATACCACAAATTCATGCAAGCTTGTGTTTTTGAAGGCGGAAACGTTTACGTCTCGCCCCTTGCTTTCCAAGTTTTCTTTTACCAGCTGACGATTTGAGAAAGACTGCACGAAGAACACGATGAGCGGGGAAAATTCGTTGGTGTTTAATGTTCTTCCCTTCTGAGGTGACGAAAGAATGACCGGACGAAGGGGTTTGCGAGAAGGAAATCGGGAGGTGGGCTGTTGCTGGATGCGAAATAGATGATAGTGTTGAATGGGAATACAAAAAGTTGTAAATTTTAAACACTGACCTTTGGTGCCTCTGGGATTGCGAAGTGCGATGCTACATAACGTTCGTAAATTCTACTCTTTGCTTTTTAATCTCTTTTACAATGCCTACAACTTTTTTTCGCTACCTCTTCAGCGTCTTCTGCTTCTCCGCATCACGCGCCACGTTCCTGCCCTCGACCAACAAGCCCTTCTTCCTGCGCACGCCGTCCATGTACCGCTTGGCGACGTTCTCCTTGTCGGCCAGCTCGCCGAGGTCCTCGAGGTCGTCCTCGGTGAAGGGCACCCAGAAGGGGTCCTCGTCGAGGACCTCGTAGCCGGCGAAGATGAGCTGGGGCTGGGCGGCGCCGCTGGTGCGCTTGCGCATCTCGTCGGCAAACCCAAACGACTCGGCGACGGGGAGGACGGACTGGATGGTGAAGAAGGGGGTGCCCTCCTTCATGGCCTCGGAGAGGACGCGGCCGCGGCGGCGGGTGAGGACGTCGTAGACGCGGCCGAGGACCTCGGTGGAGGCCTGGATCTCGACGGAGTACATGGCGAGCATGAGGCGCGGGGACCAGTCGAGCATGCCGGAGCGGAGGGAGGCGGAGAAGGTCTTGATGATCTCGCCCGTGAGGCGGGGGAGGCGGTCGCGGGCGAGCGGGTTGGGTTCGTCGTCGGTGGTGTGGATGGTCACGTCTTCGAGGAAGACGGCGATGCCCTGGACGGGCTCGTGGCAGAGGGGCCCCTGGGCGGTGGCGAGCTGGAAGGCGTAGGGGATCTTGTCGGCGACGTGGGAGGGGCGCAGGGCCTCGTCTGCGAGCGGGGCGGAGGGGGCGTCGGGGTTGGTTTCGGTGCCGGCGGCGGCGGAGGAGAAGATCTTGGATAGGAGGCCGTCCTTGGTGGAGTCGATGAGGAGGTTGGGGCCGGTGCGGCGGGGTCCGAAGGCTGCGATGCGGTCGATTGTGGCTTTGAAGGGCTCGCGGTGGCGGCCTGTCTCGAGGGCCTTTTGGAGCTTCTGCTTGAACTCGTCGAGGGACATTGTCTTTGCTGCGGAGAGGTCTGTGTCGGCCTCGATCTTGTCCTCTGCGGCAGCGGCTTCGGGCTCGTCAGAGGCAGCGGCCTTGCGGTCCGAGTACATGCGCTTGATGACGTCGCTGTTCTTCAGGAGGAAGTCGGTCACGTCGGCGGGGAGGGGCCGGACCTGGATGCGGACGGAGACCTGCTTGGAGGACGTGGTGCCGACGACGACGCCGCGGCCGAGGTCCTTGTTGGCGGGCGGGCGCATCTCCTCGGCGCGGACGATGGTCTCGCGGTAGGGCACGATGGGGGCGCCGGCCTGGATGTCGCAGCGGGCGAAGCGCTCCTTGAGATCTGTCAGGCAGCGCTCGAGGTGCAGCTCGCCGGCCGTGAGGATGACGTGCTCGCCGGAACTGAGCTGCTCGTACTCGGCGCATGGGTCGGACTGGACGAGCAGGCGCAGGCCGTGGATCATCTTGTCGAGGTCGGCGGGGTTGACGGGCTCGAGGGCGACGCGGACGATGGGCTTGCCGAGGGTGGCCACGCCGGCGAGGTTGACGGCCCCGTCGAGAGTGCTGCAGAGGGTGCCGTTCTTCAGGAGGTGGCCCTCGAGGCCGCCAATGCCGAAGACGACGCCAGCGGGGACAGATTCAAGCGCCTCGAGCTGGCGGCCCATGAGCATGTACAGCGCGGTGACGGTGATTTGGACCGGTTTGGGCTCGGCGTCCGGGTTGGCGGGGGAGTATTTGGGCGGGATGACCCAGAGGGAGTCGCCAACGGTGAGTGTGCCGGAGTACATGCGCGCGAAGCCGATTAGGTGCTCCGGGTCGACCTCCTTCTCCTCGTTCTCCGGGGTGTAGTCATCGAGGTTGACCTCTTCCAGCGCTTTCGTGAGATCGTTGACGCCGTTTTGGGCGTTGGTAGCCGCGGCCTGGGCGCGTGCTGCTTCTGCGCGCTTCTTGCGGGCGAGCTCGCGGGCTTCGTCGGCGGAGAGCTGGCCGCGGCGCTTGTTCTGAGGCAGTTCGGACTCGGGGATGGAAACCATCTTGGAAACATACGCTACCACGGGGTCCTCCTTGGCAGTCTTGAACGAAACCATGGCGGACTTGATCTTCTCGTTGATGGCCTCGGCACCGGGGACGTCCTCCAGCATCTCCGGAAGTCTTTCCGCTTGCGCGGCGGGCGGCGAGGGGAGTGACTCGACGACGGAGACCAGCAGAGCGGTGGACAGTGGCAGCCAGGAGGCAAATACCGTTGTCAGGAGCAGTCTCGGATCTCTGGCGCGCATAATGTGCGGCGGGATGCTGAGCCCCAGTGACTTTGTAATCTTCTCCAACAGTACCGGATCCCCCTTGCCATGATCGCCGCCGACGGTCGCCTGATAGACTGTCCAGATGGGTTCCAAGACTAATTGAACGAACATGGGCTTCAGATTTCTCCCCTTAAGATGCTTCTGGCCCAGGATCTTCTTCGTCTTGGGGTCAAGGTAGAAGCTGCCCCACAGGACCTTCTCCATGACGTCCCTCTTGATGCCCAGCTTCTTCTGGTACAGGCCCGCGAACTGCCGGACCGTGAACGCCCAGCCGTCGATGGCGCTGCTGAAGATGACATTGTTCTTCTCCGGCGCAAAGTACAGATCCTCGTCATCCCGCTCCTCGAACTGCAGCTCGCCCGACTCAGTCATCTGCTCGGCTCCGGTGTCCTTGGACGACGCCGCCTGCACGCGCTCGTCCATGCGCTCCCTCCAGTTCAGATCCTCCTCCATCCGCTCGCCCTGGAAGAAGCTGCCGAGCACCGCGTTCACCTGCTCGAGGATCTTGCTGAGGTGGGTGTAGGCCTCGCCGGGCGACATCTTGAGCTCCGTGACGAGGCGGTCGATCTTGTTGATGACGAGCAGTGGCTTGAGCTTCTCGGTCCAGGTCTGCCGCAGCACGGTGACGGTCTGGCTGCAGACGCCCTCGACGGCGTCGACGAGCACGACGGCGCCGTCGCACAGGCGCGAGGCCGTGGACACCTCGCTGCTGAAGTCGATGTGGCCCGGCGAGTCGATGAGGTTGATGAGGTACTCCTTGGCCTCCGGGTCCGCGTCCGGGGCCGAGCGGCGGAGCATGGAGAAGTAGAGGGAGATAGCGGAGGACTCCATGGTGATGCCACGGAGCTGCTCATCCGGGCGGGAGTCGAGGTAGCGGATCTTGCCGGCGAGCTTGGGTGAGATGATGCCGTTCGTGGCGAGCAGGGCATCTGTGAGGGAGGTTTTGCCGTGGTCTACGTGCGCCAGGATGCAGATCTTTGTTAGGTTAGCCATAAAGAGGTTCGCGAAGACCACATCCAAGGGGGGTCACGTACATTACGGACGTCGGCCGCATGCCTTTGCAGGCTGGCCAGCTTTTCGGGTGTAACTACTGGCATGTTGGGCGGTGGTTATGTGAGAAAAGTGAGGTACGGAAGTGAGGTTGAAGGTGGGGTTGGGGTATCAAAAAAGATCTATAGACAGAAAGCAATGCCGAGTGAATGAGACGAGACAGTGAAGTAAGAAGAATCGGGCGCCCTATGTATATGCCAATGTCGTGTGTACAAGCACCACGGTGAAAGTCGATGCGACTGGGCGTTGAGCAAGGATAGTCGTCTGGATGGCAGTGATGATGAGATCCAGCGACTAATTGGTCCAGGCCCGTGACTAATAGGCCGCCGCAAAGAAGCACAGCAGACACAGCTGATTCGCCACTTTTGATGTTCTCGAACGTGTGGCTGCACGGCACAGGGCAAGATGACTCTTTTCTATCGTTGCTGCAGGTCAGGTCAGGTCAGGCAGTTGTTGGTATGTGTGTGATATTGGAACGTATCAAGTCAAACTCAGCCCCCCTGCGATGGCCGATGAGTGATGTTGTACAGTGTATGTATCTAATGCAACTTTTTTTTTTCACCCGCCTTTGTCCTGGCGGATCTCCCGTCAGCAGCAGCAGGAGCAGCAGCAGCAGAGCACTGGTCACCGTTGGTTGCAATTACCTCAGCGACGGCCGCCCGAAATTTACCCCGCCGACCCCGCCAAAACACCGGATAAGCGTCTTCGCCCCGCTCATGCATCATCCGAGCGCCATCGCTCTACCGAAGCGGTACCATTCGCTTAGGGTTTTTGGCACCTTGTCGTTTTTTCCCGTGAGTGAACGGCCACACACATCCCGCAGAAGGTCACGTATTGAGGGGGCATTTTGCTGAGGTTATCGCGAGCGGACATCAAATTTTGCCCACCCCCACTCCCACCCTCCCTCCTCCTCCCCCCCGAACGAGACAAGCGATCGCTCCGAGAACGACCGCCGCACCGCCTACCTGTCCTCAACCACCACCCCGCGAGCCGACAGACGACGAGCAATTTTGCCGTCCTCCTCTTTTTTTTTCTTTCCTCCTTTCTGTTCTTTTCTTTTCCAGGTAACGAACCCGGAGAAGGATAGAACCGGCACCGACCACCAAAAAAATGAGCGGCTACCAGAACGGAGAGCGGCCCGTCCGCACCATGGACGACGACAGCGACGTCGAGGAGGAGGCCCTCGTCAACGACTACAAGGAGCAGGTCCAGTACGAGGATGGCATCATCGGCGAGGACCTCGAGCAGGTCAACAGCCTGACCATGGCCCAGCAGACGGACGACATTCAGTCGCGTCTCGCCGCCGCCGCCCAGCCCCTCGACTTCTCCGCGCCCCTCGAGGTCAAGTTCCAGAGCTACGACAGCTACTGCTCGCTCTTCCACTTCATCCTCAACTCCGAGGGCCCCGTCGACCTCGAGCCGCCCTCGTACTACTGGGCCTGGGACGTCATCGACGAGTTCATCTACCAGTTCAACTCCTTCTCCTCGTACCGCATGCGCATCGCCCGCCAGGCCTCCAACGAGGAGGAGATGCAGGTCCTCAAGGAGAACCCCAACACCTGGGGCTGCTACTCGGTCCTCAACGTCCTCTACTCGCTCATCCAGCGCTCCCAGATCACCGAGCAGCTGGCCGCCATGCGCCGTAACGAGGACCCCATGGCCGTCGCCGGCGAGTACGGCACCAAGAACTTGTACCGCATGCTCGGTTACTTCTCCATCATCGGGCTGCTGCGCGTCCACTGCCTGCTCGGCGACTTCAGCCTCGCCCTCAAGACGCTCGACGACATCGAGCTCAACAAGAAGGCCATGTTCGCCCGCGTCATGGCCGCCCACTTCACCACGTACTACTACGTCGGCTTCTCCTACATGATGATGCACCGCTACGCCGACGCCATCCGCATGTTCAACCACATCCTGGTCTACGTCAGCCGCACCAAGAACTTCCAGAAGAACGCCCAGTACGACTCCATCACCAAGAAGAACGACCAGATGTACGCCCTCATCGCCATCTGCGTCGCCTTCCACCCCACCCGCCTCGACGACACCATCCACTCCGCCCTGCGCGAGAAGTACGGCGACCAGCTCCTCAAGCTCCAGCGCGGCGGCCCCGAGTCCCTGCCCATCTTCGAGGAGCTCTTCCGCGCCGCCTGCCCCAAGTTCATCTCCCCCGTGCCCCCCGACTTTGACAACCCGGAGTCCAACATCGACCCCGTCGAGCACCACCTCGCCATCTTCATGGACGAGGTCAAGACCAACATGATGAGCCCCACCGTCAAGTCCTACCTGCGCCTCTACACCACCATGGACCTCAACAAGCTGGCCGGCTTCCTCGAGGTCAAGCCCGACGAGCTCCGCTCCTGGCTCCTCGTCAACAAGCAGCGCACCAAGCAGCTCCGCTGGACCGACGGCAGCCTGTTGGACGGCGACCTGGTCAACGTCAGCGACCTTGACTACGCCATGCAGGGTGTAAGTAGACCCCTCTACGTTCACGATTCTCAAATACAGCAGCAAAGCTAACATGCGATTTTAGGACCTGATCCACATCTCCGAGGCCAAGGTCGGACGCAAGCTGGTGGACTGGTACCTCCGCAACCTCTCCCGCACGTACGCTTGAGCGATGGCAGAGAACTAGGGCCCTATACAACCAGGAGGCAAGAGTGATGTGCAGCTGGCCACATGTTGGAAAACAGGGGAGAGACAGCTGTGTGTTGAGAGAGGGGGCCGACCAGGTTTGGGCAGAGAGAGACCCTATGGTGTCTTTCTACCAGACCTGCCGTCGGGAGGTGAAAACTTTTGATCTCCTCGTCACTGACGACACTTGTGGTCGAGGCAGACGAAGGGGAGAGAGGGGAGAAAAGCAAAATCATGGGATGGTAAAACGAGAGAGGCCCGGAGGATGGGATGCTCGCATTGTTACGGCGTTCAGGCGTCTTTGCTTCCTGGAACACTGGGCCTGGTTGGCTGGGCGGGATGAAGTGAACCAAAGGGAATAATTAGAATTGAAGAGTACGATCGATGTCCATTCCGAATCAATTCGAGGCCTCAGGGGGAAGCGAACGATGTGCGGAAGGCTGAGACGGAGAAGAAGGGTTGCCCCAGGGCCAGGGCTCCCTGGTGAATGGGACAAGATCACTCATGTAGAGCTCGTCGCGCCGATCGAGGCTGCTCCTACCCGGAGAGTTTCACTGGCTGCAGGCGGGCAATGTTCCGTAAAGAAGTCAAGTCAAGAGATTCAGTCAAGATCGGTCTGTGCCGGGTGCCTCGTACCCTCGAAATGAGAAGGCTTTGTGATGAGGTCGTCGAGCGCAACCTATTTTTGTCACCTCGACGTTGTGCCTTAGATTACTTTCCTCGCGTGAAAGCCTCTGATGTGAAACCTGGCGAGAGAAACACGCCAAGGCCTGCGCCTGGGTACGTTTGCAGTTTTGACGCAGTTTTTGATGTCCGGACATGTGCTGCTGGGAATGTGCGGACATTTTTCAAAACCTCCGGTCGCTGCGGTGCTGAACCTTGACACCCGTGGCGGTTGAATGGGCTGAAGTTGCCACGGGAGGGGGAAAGCCTGGAGCGTCCCCCGAGGCGGGGAGGGTGACGGGAGTGAGGGGCTATCCTGGCCCCTCGTCCGGGAATCTCAAGGCGGAGGCTGAGATCTAACCGTTCAGATAGAAGCGTTTGCCAGATCCCACAGACGACCGCCGGCCCCTTGACCCCGCGGTCTCCATGGATGATGGAACCGCCTCCCGCACTCCCGATGGCCGATTATCTTGCGACGATGAAGCGGAGCCCGCGGGGAATATGCTTTCCCATTCAGGCATTGTGTCCGTCCTCACGCCTGCGTCGGCAGACCGGGGAAATGATCGGGAGGGACGGGCTGATCCGCACAGAAAAATTGGAGGCCTATATTCCCCAAGGAACATTATCTGGTGTGGTTGAACATGTGCCACTTGCGTGAGGCTAGCGGTTTAATGTTGAACGGTGTCTCACGTTATTCGCTCTAGCTGTCCTAGATTCTTGCTCTTATGTCTTGGCTGAGTTTCTGCGAGTCAGATTTGTCCTGCGTGTGTGCGTGTGCTTGTTTCGTTTGTCTCTTGTAGATGCCAAGAGTTTACCTTGAGGTGTGATCTGGGAATCCGACAGAAACGCAGATCACGGGCGCGCTTGACGTCGTCTTCTGGGTCAACTGGGGTGTTGGCGGAGACTCGACGATGGATGAGGATGTTGTCGCTCGGCTATTGCAGGTGCATCGGCATGCAGGATGGCGAGCGCGCAGGATTACGTTTGAACTTACGCAAGCGATCGCGGAATCTAGAAGTGAGGTTGCAGATTTGCACAATCTCTGCGCTTGGCTGACAGGAAGCGCTGGTGATGAGTGGTTGTCGGCTGTAAGTCAGATAGGAAAGCTGCACGAAGGGAGCAGGTGAGCGGTCGAGGTTAACGAAATGGCTGACTGTGTGCCACACAGCAACGTTAAAGCTGCGTCAGGGCCGCTTTGATAGACCTCACACCGCATCTATTGTCACCGTAAATGCCATCCGAAGATGCGACAGCGTGGCGCGCGATTAGCCCTCCTCAGCCCACGATCTGATTTCAATTTCACGCTGACAATTAGCCGGTTTGTTGAACCGTTATCTTTCAAGGCTCGGAAATGTGCCGTCGATCAGCGGCGACAACAGGCAAAAACGGCGCAAAGACGTCTGAAATTAACATCAATCATGAAGTCGACAGCTCCCACCGGCGGGGTGAAAGTTGATAGATGACAAGCGACGACCGCCCCCGACCAAACCCGTGGCTCAGGCAAGCCATTTGGCTGGTCGGTTGATTGCAAGCCGATAGGGGACCTTGCTCGATTTGTTTCGGTGAGCCTGCAAGAAAAAGCGGCACAGATTGTCTCTGCGCATCTTGTCGGTGAGAGGTAACACAGCAAGTGTGAGACGTTATCGATGACAAGGACGTGCAGGCCGGAAGATCGGGACTGATTTCTGGGCAGACCAATGTGCTGCGAATGGCATCATGGGCCATGGCAACCACAGGAATATCCCAGATGGCGAGGAATGAGCGAAGATGGGCACCATCTTCACTCTCAGCTTGGCATGGGCTGCCTCTTCCCGACCGCTTGTGGTTGCCGGCTTGGTATCTTGGAAACACGTCCCTTTTGGCTTTGCATGTTTACCTTCTCGGGCTTACTGTCTTGTCTCGACAGTGGAGGGCGCCAGGGAGCCAACCCCTCGAGTCGAACCCCAGTGACCAAGACGGCTTCCTGCGACGTCGATGGGTCCTGGCCAAGAGATTTGCGCGCCGAAGAAGAGGGTAAGGAAGCGAGCCGCCGCCCACCCAAGCCCATCAAGCCCTGCACGTCGTCGGGTCACAGAAGTGAAAAGAAACCCAGGGCTAGGGGGCACCAAAGCAGCACAAAAGATACAGTTGTCTTGGCGCGGGCCTTGGCGTTGGGCACGAAGTGTGGATTGGCTGGGCCGGCTTGCGAGGTTGGCTGACGGGGCTCTCATCAGAGGCATGCCGGCTCATTAACGAGAATAAAATGAAAAGAAGCAAGGTTGGAGTTGTGAGCCAGAAGAAGCGGTTTAGGGCGGCGCGCACACCGACTCGAGGTTGCTGTGAGGACCGCGGTGGACGACAACCTTCTCATCCATCCTGGATGCTGGAAGCCTGGGACCGACATGGTTGAGTGGTTTGCCAAGACCGTGTTGGAGGTTGACGAGTGGACGAGAAGAACGAGATGGAGGGTCGCGGTCGTGATGAGTCGAGCAAGTGAGCAACGGGGACAATCTTAGCACTCGGAGAGCCGTCTGGGCAGACGTGGGAATGCGTCGGTCCAATGCGATGTTGAGTGTGCTTGTGCAGTAGCTGTGCTTGGTGTTCGGCGCAAACTGCTGGCGATGAGGCCCCCCGGAGAACCTAGAGGAACTCGGCGGAGGGGCCCGCTGGCTGCGACAATCCGCTTGGCGTACCAAGCTGCCGCGTGCCGCCGCCCACGTTGGTGGGATTTTTGGGTTTCGGGGGTTTGTGAGACGGGAAATATGGGAATGTGGTATGATGGTGAGGAGGTTTCGCAGAGAAGATGGCGACAGAGGGCAAGGTGTGCGTAGGCATCATGTATGTCCCAGTCGAGGCGTGCCACGGTGTAGCATTCGCCGAAATGCCTGGTTGAAAGCGTGGTTCTAACGGCGTCTGATGCGCCAGGCACTCTGTAAGGTGTCTGTAGTCTAGGTACCGTCCACGTCGGCGTACGTCAAGGAGGGCCACTGACAGAGGCACGCCGGCCCCCAAAGAGCGCCGTCATGCCATGTCATGTCATTGCAGGCGCCGACAGCACCGTGGTAGCAAACACCGGGCAGACTCGAGAGCGCAGCAGGCGCCGGGGTGCGGATGGCGAATGCTTAGGTATCCGTACGGATAGGGTAAGGTATGGGCGAATATCCGAAGAGTCGTTCATTCCGTCGGTTGGAGTTGAGTCGAGTCAGTTCTGGTCGAGCCGCGGCCGTCTCGATAGAGGGTGTAAGTGTGCAGCAGTCCGGCGTCGAGAGGACAGGGATGAGGCAGTGGCGGGTGCTTGGAAACGGGTCCCGAGAAGCTTGAAAGGCAGGCAGATGTGTAATGAGAGCCGTTAGAGGCACTGGATGATTGGACTCGGTACTTGGGTGGTCTTGGCGAGTTTTGGGTGGTGTTCTCAGGTTATTTTGGGGCTGGCGACCGGATCCTGGGACTGGGGAGCTGTCTAGGCGGCCAGGGCATGCGGTCCGAAGGTCGTGAGGGATGAGATATGAGATGAGATCGCCGGAGAGTTAACGTGCCTGGCTGATCTTGTGTCGCGCGGGTGCTGTGAATGGTAGGGCTTTCCTTGGAAAGAGGTCCTTTGGGATGGATAAAAGTGGGAGACGAGAAGGCGATGATGTGGTTCTGTCTCGTTCTGAAGCAAACGGAAAGAGTGTTCATCGGGCCTTCCTCCGTGCTGTCGTCCAGTACCATTCTCCATTCCAGAAGGGCAGGATCAGGTGCAGGTGCAGCTGGACCAGCAGGTGCCTGGCTGTGGCCCTAGCTTCCCCAGCTACACCTCACCTGCCTTCAGCTGTCTTGGAAGGCACCTACCTACGGGCAGGTACTTGCTGCGATACCTGCCTCGTGGGCAAAGTAGAGGTTCCCTCTTGACTTTCCATGCCCTTCATTCCTAATCAAACTGAAGTGCTCTTTCCTCCAAAGGCTATTTCTTTTCGAAGTCGTAAGTAGAGAAGGTGCCATGTCCCGAGGTAATAGTCATTCTTTCCAATTACATACTGCACACATCCTAAAAGACTCTCTTGCCTCACCTGTATCCTACTTCTACTTCTAAAGTGTATCCGTAAGGCAGGTAGGTGTAAGGAAGGTAAACCCCTGCCTTCCCTCAAGACACCCAGTGCCTGCTTCCCGGGCCCCTCCCCTCCATCTCGTGCCCCGTCCTCCATTCTCCTCCTCCACCCTTCCGCCGTCATCCTTGGATCCCTCACCTCGCCCTTCCCCTTTCAGCAGCACCACCACCACCACCATCCTGTTTGCCTTCGCCAGTGTTGGTGTTCTCCCCTCCCTATTCCCCCTCCCCTGGAAGCTTCCCTCCTCTCCACCATGCAGCTGGCAGACTCACACTTCACCTCAACATCAAGACCCAGGCTGTCTGGGTCTGGCCAGGGCACCGCAGCGCACCCCTCACATATCCTTGCTGCTTGCTGCTACGGCTGCTGCGTTGCTGCTGGTTGCATGCCCTCCAAGGCCCACGGCGCTGTGCGTCACATTCAAGATGTGCACCCTCCCTCCGCCTCTTGCAAACGAGGAAGGGGCAGAAAAAAAAAAAGTAGAATGCCCTTGTACTTAGATGAGAGAGATCCTCCGCATGCAAGACCTGCTTGCCCTACAGACACAGACACCCGACTTATTCTTTTTTGCACGTCCACCTACCTCATGCCCATCCAGGTGTCTCTGTGACGGACGGCTATTTGCTTTTCCTCTCGCATCATAACGTAACCGACGCATGCCCAGACTTTTACAACACCATTCTCGAGCTTCTTCTCTTCCCAGTTGTCTTATCCTCTCCCCATTCCACGCCGTCCGCGCCGCTGCTCCCCGCAGCCAAGATACTGGACTCCTTCTCCGGCGCATGTCTACCACGAACTCGGGTCCCGACTGTTGCGTACCTTTCCGCTGCATTCTTCCCGCTTGGGTACTTCGGTGGCTCCATCTCGTTTAGCCAAGCTCATCTCTGCGCGGCGCACCGTCGACTCGACAGCTGCCATCCCGGTCAACGATCACCTGCTCACCTCATCTCGTCGGCCTGGTCTGGTCTGGTCTGCTACCTACCCAAAGTCACAGCAGCAGCAGCAACCCAAACCATATTTCCTAACCTTTCGGACCTAGGAAACGCGCTACCGCCACGCCACACCCCGTCTCGTTAGAACTCCCTCTCCTGTATCGACAACAACACCATCTCCAGGCAAATCTGCGCCTTGTGAGGCCCCGCCAGCCTTGGCATAACCGCCTCTTACATACGCCGAACCGCTTCCATAAAAGAAGACGCTCCGCAGCCAAACCCACGCGCGCCAACGATACCCAGCCCTGTTCACCTTTGCCGAATCACCAACACCGGAGTTTTTTTTCCTCTTTGCCCAGTCTTTTTTTCGGATCCTCCTCCTTCGAAAATTACCTTTTTGTCGACCAGCCTTATTACACAGAAGGTTTTCCGCACATGGCAAAGCAAAAGTAAAAGCCAATACCACATCAGACTTCACCTGAATCAGCATCGACCCGTGCCAACAACCACAACTACCGCCCTCTGCCTGTATTCGTACCGTCGCACCCGTCCGAGCTATCGTATCTTGCCAGGAGCACACAACGGCCAGAAACGCTCTGACCGTCTCTGTTCGATTCGCAAGCCAGTCGACAGACGCCCCTTTCCTGCTTTAGACCGTGTAGTCAGTCCACCATCAGCCATCTCCGCGCGTAAATCCACACCGTTGGGGCTTTTTCTTTCTTTCAGCTGGTCGGTCCACGGAAGACGTCTCGTTTCGCGACTGCGATCCACTCTTTTAGGGGTCCAGCCGAAGTGCGACTTTGCAACCAACATCTGCTGGCCGCGAATTGCTCCCTCAGTCCCTCATGCTGACCGGGTTTCCACAGCTGTCGTGAAGCCTACCGATGCGGCCAACAGACAACTGGCGTAGCGTATTCCTGCTGCCCCAAAGCTCAAAAAAGAAGAACAAGAAACCCACAAAAGACACACCCTCGCCGCCGCTGCCCCCGCCGCCGCGCAAGATATCTTTGCCAAAACCTTCACCGCCACCGCAGACTCAGAACCCTCCCCGACGACACACGATGTCGGGTCCTAGCCCCCGTACGACGCTCCCCGTCCAGAGCCCCGACTCGGCGGACATTTCGCCCAAGACCCCGTTGCAGCCCAAAGACAAGTCCAAGGCGGATTACTTCTCCCTCGAGTCGCAGAAGAAAGAGGAGGATGCTAAGGGTGGAGATGCTGGAGCGTTGAGCCGTGCTACGACACTCTCGAGCTTTGCAAGTCCGTCTTTGGAGAGCGCAAAAGGAAGCTTCTCTGCCGAATCGTCCAGGACCGAGTCGTTAGCCGGAAGGCATAGGGGGTCGTCGATAGGATCGCTGACGTTTGCACCGGTTCGAAACCTATCGCTGCCGCAAGGAGCCAAGAGAACAACAGACAAGGAGCGCATTAGAGCGTCGTCTCCTGCTCATGACAGGTAAGCGCAACAATTTCCTCGCTGTCTCTCATTTGAAATGCACACTCCACCAGAGACGTTGGACGTTGAGGCTCCGAGTTGGGGCAGCCGAACCTTTTATGAGGTCGAGCGAAGATGGGCAATGTCGCCGGCAAAGTCGGATGCACAAGATGCAGTGTGGCTTGGGAGCCTGTCTAGCTCATATGCTTATGCTGCCTTACCTACCGTGATATCTGTATACCTCACGCAGTGCAGCAGCTTTCCAGTCGATTGGCAACATGGAACGAATGAAGACCCTCCTGGGTCCAGTCATAGCCGACGTTTCCGCGGCATATCTGCAAGCCAACTTGTCCTGGTTGGCGCAAACAACAGTACATGAAGGATAGTTTGGACTTGTAGGGTGCGGCCGTCACTCACACGTACCCACCTCTTATGACTTCCCAAAGCAGCAGTTGGGCAGCATGCTTGATGCGGGGGAGAATGCGACTGTCGACTGGCTGCCCATTGAAAGCTGCCAAAGACGGGGGATGCGGGATGCGGGTGCTGACTCCAGTGTCTGACGGTCGTGGAGCTGGGCCGGGAATGGTGGGGTTCGACGACACTGCCGCCGCCGCATCCCAAGTCTAACCTTAGTCATGACGGCGTCTCTGCGGGAAAGGACCCCTTCTTCATGCGAAACAAGCATCAACCGAGTTGCCAATGTTGTTGCTAGGACGAACTGCCCGGGATTGCGCCCATTGCACAAACAACAAACAACAAAAAATATCCAAGAGGCGGAGGCGGAAGGCGTCGTTGTCTACGGTGTTGAAGCCTCTCGACCATCGCCGCACGGTTTATCCCCCTCCATCCGAATGCAGCGGCCAGCAGAACGTTGCAATTTCCCACACGATCACACGACACTGCTAGAAGAGGAGGCGCTGCAATTCGCCAGGGCTGTTCATCATTGACCCCACTACCCCGCTGATTGCGCCTGTGCCTCTTCGTTTACCCTTCACAAAGGAGGCCGAGGAGGCGCCAAAGTCGCTCATCCACAGCCACGCTTGGCCCGGAATGAGCCGTACCTAAGCTGGAGGGGGACGGACGCTGTCAGTGCTGTGTCGCAGTCCATCCAACCAGTTTCCCTGCTTTTGGTGTCGGCTGCCTCCAAGTCTCTGTCTCACCACCAAACGCAACACCCAAGGCGCTTGTCGATTTTTCTTCCCCAATCCTGGCCAGTCGCCGTGTCCATTTTCACACTCCACAGCTTTTCTATCGCGTCTTCGTCAAACAAAAACTTCGTCGCACAACTCGTTGCGGGCTTTGCTTCTCGCTGACATCGTTTCTTAATGGCAACGCTAACTCAAACCCCCGCGCCGGACAGGTTCCAGACACATGTCGCATTCGACAATCTGCCGCTGGGCGAGGCCACTAAGAACAACACGCCGTCGCTGACGTTAAATGTCAGACATAAGGGGTACCAGGCCCAGAGGAGGTCGCGTACATTCATGGTCGGCGTCGACGAGCACTCCTATTCCGACTATGCGTTGCAATGGCTGCTCGACGAGCTTGTCGATGATGGCGACGAGATTGTGTGCGTGCGCGTCATTGAAAAGGAAGTGCGCACCGATAACGACGCGTACCAAAAGGATGCCAATAAGGTTATGGAGTCGATTCTTAAGCGCAACGGCGCAAACCGAGCCATCAGTGTTGTTTTGGAATACGCCTGCGGAAAACTGCACTCGACCTTCCAGAAGCTGGTGAGTGGCCACGCTGAAATCTCCTGGCGACCTAAATGGAGAGCACAGAGCTGACAAATATGAACTCAGATCCAAATCTACCAACCTGCTATGCTCATTGTAGGTACCCGTGGTCGATCACTCGGAGGTCTACAAGGCCTCGTCAACACCCGAAACTCCTTCTCCAAGTACTGTCTGCAGTACTCCCCGGTTCCCGTCGTCGTCGTTCGCCCGACCGAGAAGCGAGAGAAGAAGAAGAATAAGAGACAGAACGACTCGGAGCGACAGACATACGTCAAAATGCTGTCGGCAACGGGGGGCAAGCATGAGGCCGATAGCGAGCGCAGCAGCATGTACGAGGTCGAAATCAGGCATACACCGGACGAGGAGGCCCACCAGGTGGCGAAGGCGCTTGGACTGCCTGCTTCTTTCGATCCCACCATTAAGCCAATCGACCCCAATTCGTATCTACAGCCAAGAGGGTACAGCAACCTGTCACAGACTACGTCTGCAGCGTCGGCCAAAGCACCGCCTAGCACGACCGGCGATAGCGACGACGACGACGATGAGGAGGAAGACGAATTCGAAGTCGTGTCCGGCGACCAGCTCATCAACTCGAACCAGAAAGAGAGGCTCCACAAGATGGAGGTCGGTGAGGCTGCCGCTTTGCTCCGCGAGAACCGGAAGTCGAGTCTTGACTCTACCGGAAATGCAGAGGATGATGAGGATGACGACTCCAAGGAGTCGCGCACTAGTAGCACCGGTTGATGCTACGGACGGGAATGCCAGCGAATTGATGCTGGTCTTTGGGGAATGAGGTCAAAAGACGTACAGGAATACATCATCTATGGAGAGGCGTTTTGGTTCCCAACGTGGGCAGGGTATTTTTATTCGAGAGGATGCGTTGCAAAGGTCGCCCAAGATGACCAGGTCGCGATCAAGCGTTTGGCGTAGGTCTCGTTATGAAGAGGCCCACGGGTAGATACCCAATAAAAGAGAGAAATGACCAGGTACCATTTTATGCTTCCCCATATCGTGACGCAATGTAGCACTGCTCAAGCGGCATCTCAACCAACCTGCATAAGATGCTCAGGACAGCTCCCCATCAAGCTGCAGTGAGTGAGTCTTTCCTCCACGTCGATTGGCCACTTGCAACAGCCCGGCGGGGCCCTGGGTGGCTTCACCCACCAAATGTGGCTGAAGCTCCAGCTAAGGCCAGGTCATCGTGGCTGGAGCAAACTCCGACAAAGCGTGACGAATGCCATACCTTGTCCTCCCAACGCCCGTCTCAGCAGCGGTTGTCCGAACAGATCGACAACATACCGCAGACAATGTCGACCCCAGCCTTGCGAATCCCGCGCTGAAATCTCACCTCGAAACACCAAGAAAAAAACCACACAACTCGCCGACACTCAGCGATGCTGCATCTGTCGCAATCCGAGCACGACGACGAACACTACCACCTCCACAGACACATGTCCCACGCCCATTCGATCCCGACAGCGCGCGAAAGCCCCGCCACAAGCCGCCCCAGATGCCCTGGTTCCGCTTCTTCTCGTCCGCCTGCGACGAGGACGCATGCGCGGCCGTGGACCCCAACGCCGCCCCCTCGACGCTGGGGCTGATATTCTCGCTGTCGCCGTTCCTCCTCACCTTCGCGGCCGTCGCGACAGTCGCCAACCGCTCCATCTTCCCGCGGCTCGCCCGCGTGCACGACGCGCACGACGGCGAGGACCACTACCTGCCCGCCCACGCGCCGGCGACGCTGCGGCAGGCGCACGCGGAGCACGGGCAGAAGAGCGCGCGGCGGCGGGTCGCGGCGGGGGTGTTCTGCGTGACGGTCGGGCTGGCGACGGTGCTGGGGGAGCTGATCCTGTGCGAGGTCTCGGACGTGGTGGGCACGCGGGCGCGGGAGGTCGGGTTGCGGGTGACGGTGCCGACGCTGCTGGTGCTGCTGGTCGGCGTGATCCCGTTCCTGGAGATCCAGAGCGTGGTGGCGGGGGCGGGGTGGAGTTTCCAGAGGGACGGGAGGGGCCGCGTGCCGAGGGTGGCGTGGGGGGTGCAGGGCGCCGTGTTTGCGGGGTGGCTGTTTGCGTTCTGGAGCCTGGGGAGGATGGTCGGGCTGGAGAAGACGCCGGGAGGGGGCGTGTTGAGGGCGTGTCTGGAGCGGATCGGGGTGATTGGGATCTCGCTGATGGCGATGCTGAGCGGGTTCGCGGCGGTGTCGAGCCCGTGGCACACGCTGGGCGCGGTGAATGACCGGCGCAAGAGGCCGGTGACGGAGACGGACATCACGCGGAAGGAGGCCGGGCTGGAGGCGACGAACGAGATGCTAATTACCAAGAGGCACCGGCTGCAGGCGCTGGAGCGGAAGGCGCGCGATGCGGCGGCGGCTGCAGCGAGCAGCTCGTCGTCGGGCGGGTTCATGGGCAAGATGCTAGGCGCCGTGAGGGGGATGAATGGCGACGAAGCGGAGATGAAGGCGCTGCGGTTAGAGATTGCCGGGCTCGAGACAATGGAGGCGAACCTCGGCGCAAGCCTGGGCATGATGCGCAGCCGGCGGGAGGCGGACGAGCGGGCCAAGACGGCGTGGGGCAAGGTCCTCGCGGTGCCGCACTTCGTCTTCAGCCTCTACTGCCTGTACCGCATCCTCGCGACCCTGATGGCGACGCTGCGGCGGGCGTACTACCCGGCGGCGAGCTTCAGCTCATCCGACCCGATCAACCGCTTCCTGGGGCTGCTGGCGCGGCACTGGGACCCGAAGCTGGACCAGATCGCGTGGGCGCGGCAGATTTCGTTCCTGTTATCGGGGGTGATTCTCGCGGCGAGCGCCAACAGCGTGCTGCAGACGTTCCGCCTCTTCAGCAAGTGGATGCCGGGCTTGCTGTACCAAGCGCAGGCGAACCTGGCGCTGGTGATCGGGCAGGTGGCGGCGGTGTACGTGATCAGCGCGGCGCTGCTGCTGCGGAGCAACCTGCCGCGGGAGATGGGCAGCGCGGTCGGGGATGCGCTGGAGGGGGCGCTGGAGCCGCGGTTTGTCGACTGGTGGTTTGAGGGGTGGTTCCTGGGCAGCTGCGCGGTGACGGGCGTGGGCGTGTGGATTTCGAGGAAGATTGGGCGGGAGGAGTGGGATGACTTCGGGAGCGAGGAGATGGGGGCGAAGAGGATGTGAGGGTATGAGGGGCGTTAGAAGAATTGTCTTGATATTGGCTTTATGAGGAGTCGGGCGTGTATTGTTAGCGATTAGGGATATCATGGGACCATTGTAAAGTATCGATGAAATTCTATCATGAACTTTCTGTCTTTGATATTGATATATTCGTCAATTATGTTCAGTTTCGTTCACCTCTGATCCATCTTACACATCTCATAGTTCTACACAGCTATCAAATCCACCAACTCAACAAACCCCTCGCCCTCACACCCTCCTCCTTTTCTTTCTCCCCCATCCCCATATCCCTCCTCCAAGCCCTCTTCACCTCCTCCAACAACCCCTCCTTCGTAAATACATCGACCGCAACCGCGGCCATTCCCTTGCCCACCTTCAGACTAATCTCATACGCCTCCCTCGTCCCCGCCGCCGCCGCGAACTCGGGGTTATGCGGGCCCTGCCCGCCCTCCCCCGGCGGAATCGCAAAACCCACACTCAGACTCGGCATCGCGTAGCTGATATCCCCCTGATCCGTGCTCGCCATCGTCCGCCCGCGGATTTCGTCCACGTCCTCGTCGAGCGGGATCTTCCCCTTCCCGTCTTGCGACGATAGCGCGTTCCACGCGCGCGTGTAGCTGCGCCCCAAAGGTCGGTTCGGCACGTGGTCCTTGTAGCTCCCCGTCTCAGTGACCTTGAGCTTCGCGCCCGTGGCGAGCGCGCCGGCTTCAAAACAGCGCTGCACCTGCGCGCGCAGCTCCCTCAGACGCGCCTGGCTGTCGGCGCGCACGACGAAGTCGCCGGCTGCGTACGCGTGGATGATGTTGGGCCGCGCGCCGCCCGAGGTGATGTTGCCCTGGATCACGTCGCCGGGCATGGTCTGCTGGCGCAGCGCGGAGAGCGCGGTGTAGGCGGTGACGAGGGCGTCGAGGGCGTTGATGCCCAGCCAGGGGTTCGCGGCGGCGTGGGCCTCGCGGCCGAAGTACTCCACCGAGAAGGAGGTGTAGGCGGAGGTGCGCATGAGGGACGTGTCGGCGACGATGCCTGGGTGCGAGATGAGGTTGAGGTCGACGCCGTGGGCGGCGTAGGCGCCGGCGCGGAGGAGGCGGATCTTGCCGCCGCCGCCTTCTTCCGCGGGGGTGCCGTAGAGGACGACTTTGCCTGGGAGGGAGGGGTGGCGGGAGAGGTAGGTAGCGGTGGCGAGCGCGCCGGCGACGGAGGCGGAGGCGATTAGGTTGTGGCCGCAGGCGTGGCCTATCCCGGGGAGGCAGTCTGGGAGGTGTTAGAGGGGATGGGGGGAGTGGGGAGGGGAGGTGCGTACCCATCTCGGCGTTGAAGGAGACCACGGGGCCTTTGCGGCCGGTGTTGAAGACGGCGACCCAGGCGGTCTCCATGCCGTAGGCGGAGGGGGTGACGGACCAGCCCGGGCGGGAGCGCATGAAGGCTGTGAGGGTGTCGTGGGCGATGAACTCTTTGTAGCCCAGTTCGGGGTTGTCGTGGATTTTCTTGTTGACGGGCCAGAGGTCTTCGGCGAAGGAGTCTACGATGGCGGAGATTTCGTCGAGGGGCGTTGAGGGGGAGGTAGGGTTGGTGGATGGTTTGCAGTCTGAGTGGGAGATGAAGATGAAGTCATCGTCGTCGTCTGAGATGGTGTCTGGTGGGATTGCAGGTGCCATTTTGAGATGGGTGCGGTTGCGGTGGGAATCTGAGGGCGCCATCTTGGGAATTGTGTTTGAGGTTGGTGTGAGATGGAAGTGAAGGATGAGAGGTGAGGTTGGTGATAAGAGCTGCGACACGTCGCGAATGAGAGGCTGGTGAGGTAGCTACTTCGGTGGGCTTGGGTTCCCCGAGCGGAGGGGCTCCGACGCCGGCCGGTTATCTCCCGGGGTCCAGCTTGCGGGTGGCTTGCGATTGCAAGCTGCCATTTTGGGCTAGCGCTCTCGCTGCTTGTAGGAGGGATTTAGGAAGCCTGTGTCCGTGCTGTGGGAGCATCTTGGGAGCTCGCTGAATTTCCATCTTGTTGAATTTGATACGGTTGCGCAACTGCACTTACAGCTTGGGCATGGGTATGACTATCGTAAATGACAAGATCACTCTTGTGTTACCGATCAAAAGTCCCTTCCTTGATGGACCGAAACGGCTTGCGAGTGTGTTGACCGCCAATCAGGGCTCAGGATTTGCTTGCACTAAAGATTGCTACGTAGGTAGAGCTTATGATGAGTGAGTTGGTAATCTAACATCGTATCAAAGACTCAAAAATCAGAGTTTCCATTCCTTTTGAAATGTGTCCTCAGTGTAGATTGAATACTTTCAACTCCTCAACTCCCTGCTCAACCCTCGCCACCGCCTGCCCGTACATCAAGCCATGGACATAGGCATCGCCCAGCAGGCGTAAATGGGCTCCCGCCTCGGGCCTATTACCACCCTGTGTCTCATCGTCCATGTCCCGGACAATGAAGGGCATTTTGCCGCCGGCGAAAACGCAAATCTTGTCTCCGACCTCGATATCGGGCGGGCCTAGCCCAATAAAGCCGTCAGTAGAGATGAAGAATTGACGCCTGCCAGATGCCCTCATCAAATGTTGGATGAAGGCCTCTTTGGTTGTTGAGTTGCGGAAGATTTCTAGCTGGGGGAGATGATGGGAAGCGGCAAGTTCGCTGTCCCAGCGCCTTATGGGCAGTCTCTCATGGTTGTAGCCAGCCGGCTTTGCCTCTGAGCCGTTGTCAGTTAGGAACCCGTCGACCCCGATATCGAGACATATCGTGCGCCAGAATGCGTCTGAAATGGTACCCCCTCCACGGTATGGTCGGTTGGGGTTCCCGTCGATGTCCAACATTTCCCACCACTCAAAGAGATATTTGGGGCCCGTTTCAGCCATGAGAATTCTTTCCGAGCGCCCGACTCTCTCAATCTTATCGCAAAGCACCCCTTGTAAGCAGAGAGTGTTCTGTTCGAAGTTGGCACAAGGAGTATAGGCAAGCTTCCCGCAAGCACTGTAGGCGTCCAGAAAAGCAAGGCGATGGGTGGTCAGATAAAAATCACCGGAGAAGCCGTCGTTTGGATGGTATTCAGCCCCCCAATCTGGAACCCAAGAGGGAAGCCCGGCAGTTGCTGTTTCCCGATACGCCTGATTCGCGTAGTGGCTGAGGATATCCAGATTCGTGCAGTAGCTCATAATCTCCCGCGTCGTCGCCTCAAAGACTTGAGCAGCAGTCAAAGTGTAATCAATCGAAGCCGTTCTGACGCCTCGCGATATGCCTAACAGCCCAAAGACTTTGTCACGAGGGTCTGTTGCTCTTCTAGTGCGAAATTTGGAAATCACTTCGTCGAATCGAAGTTTCTCTGTCTGCAAGTTAGCTCGAATGCTGGCCAGGCCTAGCAGCCCTTCCATTCCAACAGCGATGTTGACGCTAGTGACAAGTGATTTGTTTCTTTCGAGACAGGAATAGCAGCAACGTCTTACGGATGCGTGATTCCTGTAGTTTGCGGCTGCTTTGAGCAGATCGGACTCCGATAGCAGCCGAGGACCATGCTGGTATGTCACTTGTTTTGCAAGAACAGCCTCTTGGACCGTCCAAACGCGCGACCACCATTCGTTGTGGAGAAACTGATACAACTGAAACAATTCAAGGAGATCGTGCTTTAGATCTGGCCAGTGCAACTCGCTGTCGGCGGCATATTTTTGGATAGTAGCCATAGCTCCAAATCCCACCGAAGTCGCTGGACCGAGCCAAACCACGACTTGGGTTGCGCTTGCGTAAATGTCACTTATCCATCGGACTTGTTGATTACGCTCCTGGAAATTCTTTTGATCGATGCAGAGGATGTCCACCCAGAGCATGCGTGCTCGGTCAGGGTATCGAAGATGGCGCAGCGCCCCCTCTAGATTCATAGTGACATTCTTGGCCGTCTGTTGAACTGTAATGGTGCGTGTGTCGCTCGGGTCACCCCATACATATGAAAGAGCTTCATAATCACCGGGACTGCCTAAGGTCGCCGTGTGGAGTTCGCAGTTGATACCGTCCGCCTCGTTACCAGCGAGCAGTCTGAGGAGGCGGACTTCGCGTTTAGTGGGGTCTAGGACAGTGTACATCGGTAATTGCAGTCGAGAAAAGCGTCGGAAGAAAACCCTCAATGAAAGGATAGAAGAACTTGTCTGGTCCAGATTCAAAAGACAATACTTTGAATGCTTGGTTTCTTATCTGGATCGACAGTTCTTCACCGGTGCCTGATGTCAGGGCAAGCCGTCACCGCCCAGCATGAATTTGTAAAAATTGCCAGGCATCAACAGTGCGGCGCAGACGGGCTGTAATTAAAGTATTGGTTGAAAGTAGGCGCAGCTGTTTGGGGCACAGCAAATCGATTACTACTGGCTAGTAACCGGTTCGACGGGGTGCCTGCCGAGGGCGCGTGTTGGCACCGGGTGTTCTTGACAGTCTAGTAGGCGAAAGGCGAAAGGATTTGAGCATCCATGGATGTTGTAGAGCTTTTCGGAAACGGACTCAACCCTATAATTTCATTCAAAACCTTTGGATCCGTGTGCAGACAAATTAATTTGATGGTTTCCAAGAAGATTTCAGGTTCGTCGCATGAATGACATTGTGAACAATAGGGATATGGATTTGTAATAATTTGCAAGACCATGTACAAATGTACTGCGTACTGGACTTTGCTGTCTGGTAGCATACCTCTCCATAGCTATACGGACGGAGATTTACTTGCATTGAACACGTTCTGTTCCATTACCACACATCATTAAAAATGCCTTTGTCATCGTCTTGAGTGTCGTCTCAGCCGTCCTAAAGCTCTGCATCGTCCATACCTGCATAGATAGCAGAACTCTCCGTGCCATGCGCTGATAGCTATAGTCTTTAGTCGTGAACCACTTCAGCCGCGAACTACTTCATTGAACCTCCAGAAAATTCTTTTCAAGGTGATGGGGAAAATGTAGACCTTGGGTGGCTCGAGAAAGAACCTCGAGCACTCCATAGAGAGGTACGCACGATCTAACATCGCAACCGCTGGGACTCGCAAAAGCGCACGAGCCACCGCGGCCATTAGTTCAAGATGAACGACTTCATGAACTCCAAAATAGAGTGGTTACGAGTGGTTTAGATCATGAAAATACCTCGGGTGTCCAGAGTAAGTAAAACGAACGCAGTAAATGCAGAAGGCCTTTCGAGCCACGTGCTACACTACAAATCCTTATCCTGTCGCAAATGACAAGATCGCATCGATGCAGCCAAGAGCGAATGATTCTCCTGTAAGACCAATAGAACTCCACTCCATGTTCTAAAGCAGGTCCTTGATATGCTCATATTGGGGAAAAGAGTGTAGTCCGAATACAGCATCCTCCCAATACGTCGATCGATGTCGTTCCCTCGCACTTTGTACGAGCTTCCTATTTAATCCAGACTGAGCGAGACAACGGCGCCTGCTACATACCAAACACACGTGCATTGAGGTCCAGTAGTCAGGTGTGTCTCGGTCCAAAAATTGTAATCGTCAGATTCGGGGGAAACATCCGTTCAGCCCCGCGACTGCAGCAGTGCCTGACCTCGGAGCGTTTTCCATTGGTTCAAATGTCACCCTGGGTACGTTTACCGCCTTTGTTACCAAACTGCACGACATGCGGTTAGGGATGATTATCCCTGTTTTAGTGAGCTCATGCAGAATGGACGGCGCTGCAGCAGCCCCAAACGCCAATGCCGATTGAGAGACACACGTTTGCCTAATCGGGAAGTCAGAGGTATCTCGACGAGACATCGCGGGGGATCGGGGCGGCAGCCCCAACACTTGGCGGGGGAAAGTTATAAAATGGATGTCGACTGCAATTGAACTTGGGCTGTGAGGGATAGTTTTCTCGGGCATCCATAGAGACATCTTCTCTTAATCCTTACACAGGAGGGCTAATATTTTCTCAATTGTTTGGTCCCCAAGAATCCCGCTTGTTCTTGCCACCGGAAAAGATGCAGATCTTGGGGACGGTCTTGCGAAGCTTGGCGCGGATGGAGACCAAACCGTATCCGCTGGACTTAGTCAAGGGGCTTGAGAAGTAAGTCGGCATTTTCCGCCACCGCGGTTCTGTTTCTGACGATTATCAGATACTTTGACAGTCCGGAATACTCCGACGTCACGATACGATGTATCACAAGAGACTTTTACGCCCATCGCGTCGTGCTCGCCAGCCAGTCCAAATTCTTCGCGGACGCTTTTCCGGATAGCGACATCGATCCCGCCCTGCTGCTCGAGGGATCAACGGTTCTGGGAAATGCAAACGCCCAACAAAATCCCGGCTGTCAGCAAATCATCAATTTGCAAGATGAGAACCCACGAGTTGTGGAAAATGTTTTATGTTTCATGTACCACGCCGACTATCGCGACACTCCATGTCTCAACGTCACGCCTCCGCCTGCTGATCCGATCCTGTTTAACCTCCAGATGTCCGTTGCCGCGGACAAGTTCGAAGTGTCTTGTCTGAAGCGCTGTGCGGTGGAGAAGCTGAGGGATGCGTCAGAGAAACTCTGGAACACGGATGCCTTCGTCAAGGCGGTAGCGTATGCCTACTCGGAAACCTCGAGGGTGGATGTTATGGCGAGAAGTGTCTTGGCTGAGGTGGCAGCGAGACATGCGTCTGATTTAAGTCAGATCATAGCTTTCAGGAATTTGCTGGATGAGTTCTTGCAGTTCAGCGTCGACTTCACAGAGGCGGTTGTTAAGACTGAGCCAGACATGAGCCAAGGAATGCCGTGTATGTTTTGTGGGCTGGTTGGAGATGGCTGCAGATGTGTGTGTGGATGGTCTACTTGAGTATGGGGCGTTTCTATTGAAATCAGATGTTGATGTTTAGTTTGGTCATCTCGAGAGAAGTGTGCGTCTCTGAGGCAAACTCAATTCATGGCTTGACCGGAAGAAGGGGAATGTCAACTTGGCTGCTCCTTTAAATGATCACTATTACAGGCGCTCAGTAGCAGTTGGCCATCGAAGTTCAATTTCACTGGAAAAAACAATTTACTTTTCAATAGTTGTTGTTATTCTAGATCTTGAAAGATGGCCTCGTTAACGCAGTCGCTGAAGTGGGATCAGCCTATGGTTCAGTCACGTTGCTTCTCGACTACCCTAGACGGTCATGGAAATGTATTGTGAGACTGCAGTATAAATGAATGAACCACTTCGATGTCACATACATGAACAGAAAGCCGTATAATAAAGGACAACTGCATAAGTCGACAACAAGACGCTAAGCTCGAAAATATCACGGAAGAAAATGGAAATAAGGAACCCTTGCTACATATGCAAGGGTCCCCTGACTTCCTTCAGCTACCGTCTGGATCAACTCTGAACCTAAGGCACCTTAGCTTGAAAGCACGATCTTCCCCTCAACACCTCTCGGCAAAAGGCGAAATGGCCTCTAAAACGAGAAAGACCACCAAGACTGACGATGTCAAGAGCACCGCTCCTCAACTATTCGACATTCAAAAGTGTTGCGGCTCATACCGTATACGCTGCAGCAAGATTGAAGACCAATGGCCGACAGATGACGACATGAAGCTGGACGTTTGGGCCGGGAAGCACGGACTGCTCAAGGCTGCCTGCGACTTTGGAGCCTTCGAAGGCACGATGATCATGAGTGAATCTGAGGAACTGCTCGACGCCATCTGCGACCTCGACCAACCCGAGGAAGAAAATGCTAGACCTTCCAAATACAATCAAGATGATTCATCCGAGAGCAGTGAGGACGATCAGCCCGCGAGATCGAAGAAACGAACGGCCCAGGAGAACCTCAGTGGCGCGTCCGCCAAAAAGACTAAGACCGCGACCAAAGCTTGTCATCGGATCTACTACCGCATGAGAGTTGCAGAAACAGGCACCAGAGACGTTGATATTGGCACCAGGTCGGGATATCTCGACTTTTCCGGGGGCGATCATTCCGGAGCAGGGTATAGCCACTTTGTCGGGTTTGCCAATGATTTCTGCTGCTTGTCAGGGAAGATGGAGTTCAACGGCAAGAAGATGGCGAAAACTCCTCAGAAATGGCCTGAATCATGGAGCAAGCTGGTCTGTACCCTCGGTTAGCCCCCGCGATGTTGGTAGAAATACCTGACGTTCATCTATGGTGGCTACTGGACGGACGGAGAGACGGCTTATCCTGAGCCAACCCCGACAGCTGGAATTTAGGGAGGCAAAGTATAGGAGAGTTTATGTTTTCATACTGTTGTGTGCGTCCCACGTTTTAAACGCTGTCATATATCTATCTCTGATAATTACATACCTGCGACCTTTTCTCCTCGCACATGAAACTCGATCATGCCTGTTTCAGAGAAATAAACCTCCCAGTCTTGAAGTAACTGCCTCATGATTTCTGGCTGTGAGGTCGCCAGGTCTTGGGTTTCACCTGGGTCACTCTCAATGTCATAAAGCTCCCATATGCCAGTGCCATGAGGCGGAGGCAAAAGCACAGCCTTATAAGTGCCTCTCCGTATCGCTCGCATGCCGAAAAGCTCCCATCCAGCAACATCCTCACCCTCGCCATATACCTCGGACGTCTCGGAGCCAAGCATCGGAACCCAGGACTTCCCTCGTGGAGTGACTACTTCACGACCGCGGAAAGTAGTGCCAGGATGTGACACGCCGGCCAGATCCAACATCGTAGGCAGGATGTCCATGACGTTGGTGTAGGAGTGGCTGATGCCTCCCTCCGTCTTCACAAGGGGAGGATACCGCACGATACACGGACACCGTATGCCTCCCTCAGTGGTATAGCCTTTGAAACCTCGCGAAGGTGCTGTGGCCGCAAGAGCCCATTGTGGCCCATACATAACGAAAGAGTTGGCGTTGCCCATATTCTCGTACGAGTTGTCATAGAATTGTCGAAGTGTCTCCTGGATGCCAAGTGAGCCCATGATGGGCATGGACTCCATAGTTGAGCCCTCAGCACCGTTATCAGACATGAAGACGATGAATGTGTTGTCGAGCTCGCCACTGGCCTCGAGGTGATCGATGACGCGACCGATATTGTCATCGAGCTTGTCCACCATGGCCGCATAGATTTCCATGGCTCGAGATGCCACGGCTCTGTCCTGTTCACTTTTCTCGTGCCATTCGACGGCGCCAGGAACGTCTACAGGGGCTGGAATAACATCTTCCGGGACTAGATGCAGTTTCTGGAGTTGGCGCAGACGTCGATCTCTGAGAGCTTTTGGTCCATCGTCATATGAACCACGGTATTTGGCAATCTTCTGTCGTGGTGCCTGCAGTGGCCAGTGTGGTGCAGTGTATGCTAGATACCCAAAGAAAGGCTTCTGTTTCTCCTCTTCCGTGCGCTCATCTAAAAAGCCGAGGAGGCGGTCGGTGAAATAGTCGCTTGAGTAAAAGTTCTCAGGCAAGTCTTTGCTGCGGTCGATGAATTTGTCGTTCTCCATCCAGAAGCCAGAGCTCTTGATGAACGGAGGAAGTTTCGCGTCAAGCTGCGGCTCATAATTATGGTGGTTCCCGGCGCCCGGGAGAAAGGAAAGACACTTGCTGAAACCACGGCTAGAGGGCGAGGTTTCTGCAGTCATGCCCAAGTGCCACTTCCCCGAGCACAGAGTGAAGTAGCCTGCATCCTGAAGTATCTCGGACAAAGCAGCAACGCGAAAGTTGAGATAGCCTTCGTATCCTGGGTGACCGTCGTACTTTTGTCGCGAACCCATCATGAACTCGGCCATCTGGCCTAGTCCAGCAATGTGGTTATCTGTGCCGGATAGAAGCATGGATCTTGTAGGTGAGCATGCCGGGGCAGTATGGAAGTTAGTCATACGCAAACCATCCTTGGCAAGACGCTGCAGGGCCGGGGTGGATATTTCAGAGCCATATGGCTCCGTATCGCTGAACCCCAAATCGTCGGCGACGATGACGAGAAAGTTGGGTCGTTTGGCTGGTTGCATGGTTGAAGGTTAAAAGAGAACATGCGAAAACAAAATCGGTTGATCTTGTATAGTTCAACTTGTCAAAGAGACTTGAAAACTTAAGTATGACGGTAAAGCGGCTTTATTACAGATTACCATGGCTATCGGAGTAGACGAAACGCTTAGATACTTCACTCGTCGGCGGATCTGAGAGCTAGGTAAGAGGCCCGAACCGGTGCCGCGACGGGAATGCCGGACGTGCGGGGTTACTCCTAGCACGTACCGCCCTAAGTCTCTTCTGGCAGCTGAGTTGAAATCTGTGTGTTCACAGCCCGCGCTCGGATTTTCCGACCTGAATAACATACTTGTTCAACGGCTGTCGGTGATGCTCAACCCTCCACTATCGATCAAGTGCCGAGACGACCAGGTGGACCGTATGGATGAATTGAGCTCGAGAACTACCGGCTTCCTCTCCCCGAAATCTGGGGTATGTGGGGGAAATCCGAGCCGGACCGGTCCAAGTCTTGCATGATGCGATTCCGAACTCCTCTTAAATATTGCTTACAGCCTCTGGGAAGCCATGTGATCTAAACTGAGAGGCAATTGTGCTGTCGTTTCTACCAGGCTTCAAGTTGTTTTCGGTTGAATACCGAATCTCATACTGACTCAGTCTTCTTTTCCATACATGTGCAGAGGAATCATGAGAACGATCTGGCTTCCAGCGCGGCGGCTGCCTTTTAGCCAGGAGGTCACATGGAGTATGGGGCTGCTCTGCCTCATTCTCGGCCTGAACGTACTCAGTAACGGATTCGATCTGTCGGTTTACAACACGATTCAGGCCATGGACTGTGAGTGAACAGCGAACCTGCCAAACTTTGTCAATTTCCCAGTCATCGATGTGGAGCTGTTATTGACATTGTGGTTCCGGTACAGCTTTTCAACATCGATTTGGGGACATTTGTGATGCGAAAGGAATTTGCGAAATCAGCACCACCAGACTTTCTCTATTGAACTCGATCCCCTTTATCGCCTACGCGATGGGTCTTCCCTTTGCCTCCACCATTGGCGAGGCTTACGGGCGGCGAGCTGTGTACGTCCTGATGAACCTCATTTGCATTGCAGGTGTGTGCGTGACGTACACGTCGCAATCATTTGGCCAGGTACTCGCAGGTCGCTGCATTGTACACATTTACACGGGAATGGAAAGCTGGCTTATTCCACTATTCATCGCCGAGGTCGTTCCAGCCAAGATTCGGGGCATGCTTGTTTCCGGCTACATGATCGGACGCCTTCTTGGAACGATCATTATCAGCTGTGTATCTTTTGCCACGTCAACATGGCCGGGAGATTCATCCTGGAAGACGCCAGTTGCTGTACTGTTTTCCATTCCCAGTTTGATGATTCTTGTGACTGCATTCGTCCCGGAGTCGCCCCGCTGGCTATTGGTAAAGGAACAACATGAAGAGGCGCTAGTGAATCTGAAAGGTCTCAACGACAGTAGAGCTGGTTTTGACGGCGAAACTGAACTTGCTGCTATGAAGGCGAACCTCGAGCAACACACGGAGAAAGGTTCTTGGCCAGACCTCTTCCGCGGCACTGATCTTGTACGTTGCCCCATCAAAGTTCCTTCCTTTTCCCTGGGCGGTTGTTCAACTGTTCTCAGCTAACTGGGGTCAATTCTAACAGAGGCGCACTACCATTGCTTTGCTTCCACCTTTCTTCTCACAAGCGACTGGGCAAGCGTTCGCCAATGTCTACGGCACAATAGTTTACCAAAGCCTCGGCACCATGAATCCCTTCGTCCTCACCATTATCTCTCAATGCTTTGGGCTGATCGGTTCCCTGCACTGGTCGTTCATGCTCTTGGTCGATCGAGTTGGTCGCCGCTTCTTCTGGAAGTCGATGGTCCCGTTGGGAGGTGTCTCCATGATGATTCTCGGCGGATTGGGAACCATTCGAAACCCAACACAATCTGAGAAACTTGCTACAGCTTGCATGCTGTCATTATTCGGATTCTCATTTCTGGGCTCTCTTGCACAACTGTAAGTTCTATTATTGGAAGTCCTCTTCTGTTCATCATTCATTACCCCTAAGTCTGTTGCGGCTCATTGTTTGAGCGTGCCTACATATGACCAGACTTCAGTCATGACTAATTCATTCGGTTGCCAGGGCCGCTGTTACCCCCGCCGAAGTTCCTTCGACTCGTCTGCGTGGCAAAACTGCCATGATGGCGTGGACCGTAAACAACTTTTCCAACTTCATCGCAACGTTCACTTTGCCATACCTCATGAACCCTGAGTATGGCAATCTCGGACCCAAAGTGGGTTTTATCTATGGGTCATTCAGTCTTATCAGCGTTGTCTGGGGCTTCTTTTACTTCCCTGAGCTGAAGGGCAGGACTCTCGACGAGGTCGACATGATGTTCCGCGCCAACGTACCTGCAAGAAAGACTAGTTGTAAGACGATTCTCATTCTGTATACCCGATGCTCACTTTCGTAACTAACGATCATCATACAGCCTGGAAAAGCGAAGGGTATATGGAAACAGTGAATCATGGGAAATTTGAGGAGTCGTAGGCGTATGAGGTCTCCAGTTTTGTGGAATCGTCACGGAAGCTTTCGCGCTTGAAGATGAAGAGAGCGAAAGCCTGTGAACGAGAAATGCACATCTTATATCAAGGAATATCCATAAGACCACATTCTGTTGCGATTCCTTTCATATGATTCGAGTATTCAAGGAAAATCCAGAAGGCTACTCATCCACCACCCTGCTGGAAACTCAGTGATCGCGGCGGATGATAGAAACACTTCGCAAGTTTTCATGAGAATTCAGAAATCGTCTGTCCTGATCCAATACGTCAAAGTTCTTATCGTGACAATTGGTACTTCACAAGGGTATTTCACTAGCGACAGCTTTCCCTGTATCAATTGATTTACTTAGCAAAAGAGTTTTGCTATCCGGGCGGATGCTGGATATACGACGATAGGGACGATCGACGACGACGACGACGACGATAATAATAACAAAAGCGATAGTAGTAACGATAATAATAGGGACACAGAGAAGGATAGGAACAGCTATAATAGTAGTAGAAGTCAATCAATATAAAATAATGTATCAGACCTTATCGGTAGTTATCCGCCCAGTCAGCTAGAAGTATCCGCCCGCATAGCAAGACTCTAGCAAAATTGCACTGGCATGTCAACGTGGAACGAAATTGAACATTAGGTGACGCCGACAGCTGATTTCCTCGGTTCTCATGTAATTCCGGGGCATCTTCTGTTCACGCTAGGACTTGAATTGCTAGATGAGCTTTGTCATGGCTGTGCCGGAACTCAGCTTTTGCCAATGACGGCTACCGCGTGTCGTGCACGGCACTCGCACTCAAGGAACTGCAACTTATTACACCGACAGCCATGACCGTTGCGCAAGGGTTAGTATTGACGAATATCGGCATCCGCCTCTCGCTTCTCGGATCTGTTGTGCCACGGCAGCACATTGAAACATACGGGATGTACACATACTGGGGTTCCCCGCGCGCCGGCAAATCCGAGCAACCCAGCCAGTGCGGTAGATATTATTGCTACATACATACTGGCAGTCGAAAACTTCGTGAGCCCTATTTGAGAACGAGAGGGGAAAAAAAAGAAAAAAAAAAAGGCACCAGCAGGTGTTCTGGTAGGACGATGTCGCATCCAGCTTCATCCTGATGCCTACAAGATCGTCCGTGAGAATAGCTTTTCTTGCAAGTGAGCGTACATGAATGTCAACAGCGAGAAGTCAGCCTATTACCTAAAACAACAGCTTGAACGATAATTTAGATAAACCTCTCGTCTTGAGAGGCGTTGACGGGAGTCTTGAAAACTTTATGTCAACACCTGGCGTTCAGATATGGTGGCTACTGCAAGAGGTATGGGAGTAGAATAGACTTGAATTAAATAAGCTCTTATCCTTGAGTTTATTAGTCCTTTGCCTTCTCATGTCTCGATCAAGGTCAAGTTACAAAAGCGATGACTTATGCGCAGGCGCAGCGCCTTCTTTCCCCTGCCATCCCCCTAACATCATCCTTCAACCAGGTGCAAACTCCTCCCCCCCAGCTTAGCGTCTGAGTTCTTCAGCTCATCATCCGTCAACTCCCGACCACTCCTCAGCAGCGCCTCATGTGTGGCATGACGATGCTCCCAGCCGCCACCAAGAGTCAAATTACGCGGTAATTCCACTACTGGGCTTGGATCTGGAAAGACGAAGTTGTCGGTCGAGTTCCTGTATTCAAGTCCGAGACCATCATCAGCTCCAGTCGGATAGAATGGCCCTTCATTTGGCACGAACTGGTAGTTCATGCACTCTGCGATGGTGACGAGCGGGAAAGACCCGTAAAACTCGTCGTAAGCAGGGTTTAAAGCGTCCTCCAGGGTTCGTACTCTATTCGAAGACGAAATATCCGGGGGCTGAATGGCACTCCAAGGGTCTCTGCAAGTGTCTTGAGTGCATGACTTCGAGACAAGGAGCAGCGCGTTCAGTCTCGTTAAAACGCGAACATGAAGTGGGTCGGTTGAGTTGGCGAGATTCGCCAACTCATATGGATCATTCTTCCCTTTCTTAGCATGTTTGAAGCGGAGAGACGATTTGAAGACTCACCTTTGTATCATAGAGTTCTGTATCATTGCTGCACCATCGTGAATACATCCAGGAACTGGAGTCTCCCACAACACGCATTGTCTTGTAGTCGTTCTTCGAGTAAAGTCCAGGGAAGGAGATGCCGTAATCGCCCTCTGACCATTGGTGCATCTCGACAAATCCAGAACCCCAGTACTCAATGTTAATGGCCTCTTTTCTCTTGGAAATTTCCGGAGAATTTGGGCTCTTCCACGAGTCGAGCAGACTTGAGCCATCCCAGAACGGCGGTCGATCATTAGGGTCCAGTCCCGCGATGTCAAGGAAAGTGGGAGCAAAGTCGACGACTAGGCTAGGATTGCTCGAAACGGCGCCTTTGGGAATACCAGGACCGCGTACGATGAGGGGAATATTGGTGTCTTCTAGATAAGGAAGTGACTTGCCAACACCGGTGCGGTGAGTTCCAAGGTGATATCCTTGGTCCGTGGTGTAGATAACTGTGAGATGATCAATATCACGGCGAATAGCGCTTTGAGGGAACCAAGATTTGTAAGACATACTGTAGGTGTCATCGATTGCGTCGTTGACGGTAAGCATCTCGACAACATCGTCAATGATGTCATCCACTCCCTTGAGAGATTCAAGTCGGCGCTGGTAGAAGTGGTCGATCTCGGCAATCTGAGTGTTGTTCAAACTGGGAAGCGTCCTCAGCCAACTAGGCTTACCATGTTGGTATTCATCAGCAGGATTGAAGTTGGGAGTACGAGGAACAGTGGAATTGGCAAAAGATCCGAGATATCGAGCGGGCGGCGTTGGAGGATCTCGCAAGTTCTCCACATGAGGCGCGGTTGGAGCAATCATGAGGAAGAAAGGGTCTTCCTCCTTCAACAAAGTGTCCAGTCGATCGAGGCTGGGCTGACAATCAGTATGTTTTTTAATGTACAAGGTTACTGTAAGTTTAGCTGCAATGGTCACTTACGCTTTGATCCGCACGACATCTGTTTGCTGGAAGCCCTGATACCATACAGGTCGTGCGCCGTTCTCCGACATGACAACTGTGTTATGGGCGTTGGTGTATGGATCCAGCTGCATAACGTCAGTGTTGAGTAAACCATGACTCAAGGTGTCGGACACATCTCACCAAGACGTCAATGTGTCTCCAGCCTTTTGGGGCAGGGTTGTAAGAAATGATTGAATCTCCATTGAAGAGTTTCCCGACATCTAAATGGACAGTGATGAGCATGTAATGCATGTCATAGTGATTGTCAAATGCGTTGAGTGCTTACACTCGGCGTTGTAGCCGGCCTTCTCCAGCCAATGGGGCAGATATTCTTCTTCGAGACCAGCAGCTCTGAATTTGGGAAAACCTCCTCTGGAAGAAATGAAAAATCAGTCATAGTTTAGCGACATACACACATAATACGAACATACCCGGGCGCCTTGATGGCGGTGTTATTGGTGTTATGTGCATGCTGTCCGCGCATGAGGGACACGCGACTAGGGCAGCAAACGGCAACGCTGGCATAGTGATTGGTGAAGACAGTTCCATGAGCGGCGATGTGTTCTTTAACTGCTCTTTGGGTGTCGACGGAGCCGTGTCGGAGATCCTGATCGTCAGTGAAAATGAAGACAATATTGGGTCCTTTCTTTTTGCCAAGGGCACCAATGACGGAAAATAAAAGAGGTGCAATGAAAATTGAGGACCTCATCTTTGAAAATTGATGAAGTTTTGGTCGAGTCACACTTAGGATAACGTATCTAAATCATCCATGACAACAAGGCGACTGGCAGTGCCGCGTATAAATAAACGATTTCAGTGACTATTTATCATATCTTCTATATTTTCAGGTAACTTGAACAGTGACTACCTAGGTATCATGAAGAAGATTAACTCTTACATCATGGGCCACATCGTAGCTTCGATCACGCGAACGACTATTTGCGGGTCCGCCCCGCGATGCAATTACAGTATGGAGGCTGGCTTGCTCATAACATGAATACGAGTACTCGTATTTCCCCGCAAACACTCTAAGCTAGTAGATCTTCCGAATTTTCTGCTCAAAGCCAGGTTGCGTGTAAGGCCATTCGTGAAGCCCTTTTTAGTAATGATTCCGAATGCGAGTATTCACACCCCGCATCTTTCACCGTGACGCGCTGTACTTGGCGCTGGCATCGAGCCACGTTACTTGTTCAGGTTTTCTCACTCCGCGTATTCGGCGTTGGCTCGGTTTTATTCTCATTTCTTCGTACTTTCGTCGGCAGTTCCCTTTCTGGGGAATCTGTCACGGCCCAACAGCATTGAAATATGGCAGGCGGTTAGTCTGGGGTAATCACCGATCCGGGGTAAAGATGACCGAGGGGATGGAGGATATGAAAGAGACATCCATGAAGTGCATCGATTTTATTACAAAAGCTTCCACTGAGTGCAAGATAATGTGCCTGCAACAAGGAGATCACATTGTTATATTTACGGCATCGTTGTTCTTCTTGGACTCAGTTCGGCATTGGTCTACTGTATCTTCGTTCGCCATGAAATCCTTCAGCCTCCCGAATTTCATCATTAGCATCGGAATATTTCTGCCCGTCGTTCTGGGGGCAAACCTAACTGGTACGTCATGTTGTATTGCAAAGACGAACCGTCGAATTTGGCAAGTAAGGTCTAGAACTGACATATTCTCATCCAGAACGTAACTCTACGAAGTGGAATGAAGCAATCGAAAAGGCTGAAAATCTTCTATCTCAACTCAACCTTACTGAAAAGGCGACATTCGTGACGGGCAAGCTGTCAATTGGCGTCGCTCCGTGTATCGGCAACATCCTGCCCATCGATCATGCTGACTTCAAGGGCATTTGCATGCAAGACGGACCGAATGGCATCAACATCGCAGATCTCGTCAGTGTTTTCCCAGCTGGACTTACGGCCGCCGCTAGTTGGGACAAGGGCTTGATGCTCGAGAGGGCAAAAGCGATTGGTGAGGAATTCAGGGGCAAGGGAATCAACATCGCCCTGGGGTAAGTCCATTGCGCTACGATCCATTTTACTTCCAAAGAAACTTACTGACATCATGTCAGACCTTCTTCAGGCCCACTTGGAAGGCATGCACTCGGCGGTCGCAACTGGGAGGGCTTTTCAGTGGACCCTTACCTGTCCGGTGTCGCCATGGAGCAGACTGTCCTCGGAATCCAGTCGATGGGCGTTCAGACTTGCTCGAAGCATTTTCTTGCCAATGAGCAAGAGCTTCAAAGAACTTACACAATAGTGGATGGCAAGCGGGTTGAGGGAATATCATCCAACGTTGGCGATCGAGCCATCCGCGAACTCTACGCTTGGCCTTTCTACAACGCAATCAAAGCTGGCACAACAAGCGTCATGTGTAGCTATAACCGCGTTAACGGCACTTATGTCTGCGAGAACGAATATCTCCTGAAAACCGTTCTTCGAGATGAAATGGGATTCGACGGATATGTCATTTCTGACTGGTTTGCAACTCATTCTGGGGCAAAATCTATCAATGCCGGATTGGATCTCAACATGCCTGGCGCGTACGACGAGTCAACCATTCAGACGGGCCAAAGCTACTGGGGCCCGGCAAACATCACCGCCACGATTGACGAGGGTTTAGTCGAGGAGGCACGAATTGACGAGATGGTCCGCAGAATTCTTACTGGCTACTATTACATGGACCAAGACACAAGCGAATACCCGGAAACCGACTGGTCTCTGATGTACACTTTTGCGGCTTGGTCAAACGTCCTAGACCTCTTTCCACCTCCGTACCCTGAATCGCGAGACGTTCGCAAACAACATGGCGATCTCATTCGCAAGATCGCCGCAGAGTCGACGGTCCTCCTTAAGAACGAAGGCATCCTTCCACTCAAGAGCCCGAGGAACATTGGAGTATTCGGCAACGATGCGGCAGACCCTACTGACGGCCTCACCTTCAACCGACAATTCGAGATTGGGACACTTGACGTTGGGAGCGGTGCGGCTTCAGGAAGACACACGTACTTGGTGTCTCCGTTGGAGGCAGTCAAGGCTCGAGCCAAAGAGACGGGGTCGCGAGTTCAGTACATGCTACGGAATAGCGTCATTGCGCAAGGCGACTTTTCGGCTCTGTACCCGATTCCTGACGTTTGTTTGATCTTCCTCAATTCTTTTTCTGGGGAGACGCGAGACCGGACCAGCTACGAGCTCGACTGGAACTCAACCGCCGTCGTGGAACAGGTTGCCACGAGATGTAACAATACCATTGTGGTCACTCATTCTGTCGGGGTCAATACGATGCCTTGGGCAGATCATCCGAACGTCAAAGCTATTCTCGCTGCACACCTTCCGGGCCAGGAGACGGGCAACTCAATTGTCGATGTCTTGTGGGGAGACGTCAACCCGTCTGGGAGGCTGCCTTACTCTATTCCATTCAACAGCAGCGATATCGACATCCCTATCGTCAACCTCACAAATGGTACATCACCTGACGCTTGGCAGTCAGACTTCAAAGAGGGCCTCTTGATTGACTATCGCCATCTCGACGCGAATGAAATCGAACCTCGCTATGCCTTCGGATTTGGCCTAAGTTACACCACTTTTGAGGTGTCTAGTGAGGTCGACATCGTGAAAGTCGCCAACAATCTTACTGCAGAACCCGATGCGTCGAAGTCTGTCGTTCCGGGTGGCCATCCCGATCTTTGGGATAGCGTCCTGACAATCAAGGCCAAGGTAACCAATACAGGCCTGATCACTGGAGGTGTCGTCCCGCAACTCTACGTCTCACTGCCTACTTCTACCTCACCACCGGGAACACCAGTCCAAGTGCTTCGGGGATTTGAGAAGCTCGTACTGGCAGCAGGTGAGAGCGGCGATGTTCTTTTTGAGCTTACGAGACGTGATGTGAGCTATTATGATGAACTACATCGCACGTGGGTCATTCCGGAGGGCGTTGTCAAGTTTCATGTCGGATTTAGCTCCCGAGATATCAAGGCAACACTGGAGCATGTATTTCTTCAGGAATGATGAGTTGGAGCAAGTTGTTCATGCGTACAATCTGAGACCAATTATCATCATTGCCACCGCCTCATCTCAGACAGGATAGCCCAATGATCTCAGTACACTGTATATCTCTTCAACTGAGGCTCCATGATCATCTGATGTCTCTGCGTCGTCCTCCGAAGTCTCTTGCTGTGAACGCTGTGACGGTTTCTGCCAGTACTGAAGCCCGGCGGTGCCTTGAACCTTCCCTCCAAGGCTTCGACTGAACGCATGAATATTATTGATTGAAGGGATCCAAATTGGCTCAGACAAAATCTGATCTCCGGACTTAGTCCACCAAAGCGGGACGCAGTCCTCAATCGCAGGGATGTGCCTTGTGCCTCCAAAGGTGCTGACAATGGTTGTCTTCCAAGGAAGTGTGTCGCCCACAAACATCTCTTCAAGAAGCTGCCAAATGCGACGTCGGTTGTGTAGCCCAGCGGGCACAAATTGCATACCCGTGGAGTACCCAGTGCAAGCTTTGTCGAAGACCAAATCGACTTGGCGTAAGTCTCCAACCCGGTTCCTATCTATCGGCTCTGTAATGTCGCCGTAGTCGGTTCCACGACTCAGCTGGCGAAACAAAAGTTCCCAGTCCCATTCGAATTCGGGGCCACCAGGGCATGGCTCGGTGTCTTTGGCGTCGATCAAAGCAGATTCCACGTCCCACAGCCACGGCAGAAGCCCGTGAGATCCTGCTTTGAGCTGTTCTTTCCACAGAGCCTGAGGAACTAGACGAGAGGAGATGCGGGGCATATCTCGTGCATCTATTTCATTGAATATCCCGTTCATTATCTCGCCGGGCATCCGGCTTAGGTTTGCGGCAACCACGGCAGCCTCGTCTGTGAAGCTAACACGCGATCGACACGCTCTGAGGTTTTTCAGAAGACAGCCGGTGAGATTCTTAATCTCCAGAGGGTTTTGAGCCAATGACTGTCATGGTCAACACTGGACACAGTCATGTCTTAAGCGTTGTACTCACATGAAAAACGTTTTCTCTCGTCGACGAATGAGGTCCAGGCCAGTGCACCCCTTCAAGGTCGTTTACATCCCATTCTGGATAAGGGAGGTAATAACCATGATCAGCGAGAGAATAATTCACGCCTGGATTGAACCAGTGGGTGCACTTGAAATTGATACCTTCCCTCCAGCGAAGAGCAGTGAACAGCCCTCGTAAATGTCTGACATGGGCAACTGAAGAAGATTTGAAGACTTTCTTCGCTATTTCCAGACAAACGGTGTGTACAGCAGCGTAGGACTGTTCGCCCAGGTCCAAGAAGTAGTCCATGTAGATGTTCAAGTCGCGTTTGCCATCGGGGGTGAGCCGTGTGAAAATTGGCCCTGAGCGATACTCGCCGCGATATACCTCGATCTCGGAAGCTTGAGACCTGGGTCTCACCTCAGACGGTACTTTTAGGCTTTCTCGAGTTTCATGAAACCCCCGTGTCATCTGGCCACATTCAAAATCGGGGAGAAGTTGTTCGAATTCGCAGTCTGGGTCGCAGAGTAAGCGGATGTCGCTGCACCACTCCAGTTGTTCCTCAAGCTCTTCGTCTGTTACCCCCCATTGTGGCGGATTTTCTTGCCACCAGCCATACCAGCTTCTGTAAATCCTCATGCCGCAAATTTGACATATGTGATCGCTGTCAGTTTGTTCCCAGACGCTCGTTCTGGGCTCAGAGTATTCTTCCGCCATCTTGTTGAAACGTCCAATGAATGTCACAAGTCGGAGTGGAAGAGGGGGAAGCTGTATATGTCGCAAGATACTGCTTGTCAGTTTCATTCACAAATGTGGGAGACGGGAAGGATTATTGAGATACCTTAGTTGAGACTTAATCTAAAGGCAGAGAGATATTGGCAGAGAAAGCGACACGGATAGTCTTCTTACAACGTCAGTTCCATCAAAGGCTTTCTCATGACAATGCACGCACGGACAAAAGAAACAAGATGACCTTGGAAAGATCTTCCGACTCTTAAATTAAATAAGCACAAGGTGAGTCACTAGACCAGGTTTCGCGCCCACCATTGAGTTTGTCAATTGAATTAGGAGCTCCGCCTGCTGCCTAGTCTGCCAAGTCCGCCTTGTCAGCCTTATCATTGTGGATGAGTATTGCTGGCCGGGCATTGTCATTTGGCTATCCTGGCAGTGTGCTCTATAACCTTTAGCGTAGTACGCCTGGGACTTGGATACCTAAGGACGATTGTAGTACAAAAAACGATAACGACGATGGACGACAGGCAACGACGACGACGACGACGACGACGACGAAGATACTAGGCGACAATAATAGACAATAATAACAAGCCTAGGCGACATACGGATTACACGTGTTGGTGGACACTGCCCCGGTAGCCAATTTGCACTGCCCAGCAAGCAACACTCTTGTGGATCAACGTAGGAGAGGCCAAACAAAAGAGGCCAGACATGTGAGGCCAAAACATGTGAGGCCAAACATAAGAGGCAAAGAAGAGAGGCCAAAACTGAATAACCATCACGCGCCACACAGCAACCTACGGACATAACCCCAAGCACTCCCTTACCACCAGACCATATCAGTTTGCCTCAGTGTATTCGAACCACAGTGTACCTCCCCTACTCTTATATGATGGCTGAAATAATCATCAATGAAAGTCACATTCATCCCTGCGCGGGAATAAGCTCCTCTGACGGCTTTCGCTAGAATGTCTTCGCCGCTAATCACAGGCCCAAAGGGGTTCGGGCTCAAGTACTGATCTCCGACCACGATACCGTTGATTGCACCCGGAAGAAAAGCTCCAAGTTGGTACTCATCTTTTAAAACAGGTGGCCAGTAAAAGTCTAGGCCGTCAGGATAGACATAAACTCCACCCCCGGACCGATCGCGAAACAGGCCGGGCACGTGTATGACGTCGTCGCGATCAAGTGGTATCTCAGAGAGAAGGATGTCGAGATTATGGTTGATCCACTTCTGGGCATATGCATTGATTTCCATAAATGTGGCGTTGGATAAGACGTCGTTGATGGTGAGGTTCAAGTACAGCGGCATGTCCACTTTGAAACGGTCAATTTGTGGCTGGGCGTCGAAACTGATAGCCATTGCCTCTCCATGACCAGCAGCTTGAGCTTCCTGGAAAAGATTGATCGCGAGGTCAGGGGTGGCAATAGCAATAGTGAAGCCCAGATCGTTGTCGTACGGGACGAACTGAACAAACTCGTCAACATGCCCAACTCGGAGCCATCCTGTCTCGAGGAACAATGTCGACTGCACACCGTTGCTGAAGATCAGGTCCCGAACTGCCTGAGCCGGGAAGCTGTCATAGTGCTTGCTTTGAATGACACGACCGGCCTTGTAGAAAATTCCGCGCTTGGATCTGTGGGGTGGGATCGTTTCAAGGTTGCCGTAGCTGTTGATGGTATGATAGCCGAACCCAGACCCAGGAAAGCCAGTACCAGAGTAGCCACTAGGTTGGAATGCGCCAAAGCCAGGACCTCTCATTTGCTCAAAAACTTGCCGGCCTCCCGTGCGAGTGGACTGCGCGGACCGAAGCATGATGCAGATGGCAATGGGCCCATCAGGACCAGGCATACTTGCGTAAGCCGGTTCGACAACGTCTTGAGCCCAGATGTCAGAGGACTGGTTGAAAAGCCACAGTGGATTGCTGATATCAACGGCCTTCCGTGCCGCGTCTAATTGCTCGATGAAATATTGCTGCACAGGGTTCGTGTCATTTGCCCAAGTCGAGACCAGCGTCTCCACCCTTTGCAAATGGTGATGCGTGAGGATTGGGGCCACTTTCAAGGCTACAGAGTCCCTGACGAAGTTGATGGGCCCTGGAGTATCGTAGACATCGAAATTGATCGTCACATGACCGTCCCAAAATCTTTCACAAACTCACGGCCATCGATTCCTAATGTAAGACCGGCCCGAAGTTGAGTTGCGTTGAAGTTGAACTGCCTGTCTACCAGGCGCCACGAGCTCGTAGAGTTGGGACTTTCCAGATCGTCGAGGAGAAAGATTCGCACTCGCTCATACGCAGGACGGGGTGTTGCGAACACATGGGCTATTGTCCCATCAGAGATGGTCGGAATCGGTATCGTCTTCAAAGGAGCAGCGTACTCCGGCGCTAATAGCATATGACCTGATGCGTCATTGCAGAAAGCTAATTCGTCGTTGCTAAGTGGCATGCTGTTTAGGTCGGTGTTCGGGCATCTTGAATGTTTGTCTCCGATATTGGGGAGGAATATTGCGCCCCTTCCTTCTGTCCAGATGGCTTTATTCCCAGCGCCGGAGTCGCCTTCCATATCAACGACACCATCGCGGTTAGTGTCGGCGCGAATATCAGGTACGATTGCGCTGGCTACTGAGACAACTTGAAGCGCCCATGTGATCACTGGAAGCATTATGCGTAACATGATGGTAGCGGCCGAGAGAATAGTCGAGGTGATGTTGATATGTCGCCGAGTTTGATATGCGACTCTCCGGATGGGTTGCAAGTTCGATGCCTTAAATGCTGTTTGATAGAAATTCTGCCAAGAAGCCACCAGACCTCGCGAGCTGGAACCTTCGCAACTAATCCTCAGTTCAAATTTCTCGGCTGAGTTACAATGCTCTGTTGATCATCGTTGATTTCCTTGCATGCAATCCCTATACATCGAGTAAAGCTAGCAGGCAATGCCAAGATGGTTATCGCAATGATAGGACTAGTTGTCGTACTACTCTGCGAGCTTCACGGCGGTCGAATGCTTCCTTAGACACAATAGCGGAGGAAATCGCGCAAGTTGAGGTCAACGATCTCTTCAGATTACAACCTTATCAGCGGGGATTGAAGTGATGGTATTTGGATATCAGTATCTTGACTTAGCGGCAGTATTCATGCCGAAGAGAGTACATATGGGCCTGCCGTCTTGGGCAATCCTTGCTGCACGGAGGGCTGCATGATCCTTTGCTGAAAAGGATCTTCAGCCACTTACAAGACTTGCCCTCACATCCGCTGCGACTGGCTGACAATTGACTTCACGGATTTAAGACGACATCTTCGCACCGTCCATTTGAAATTATTCTCGTTAATATGATAAGTTGGCATGCAGCCAAGAAACATCTGGGGGATTTTCTTGGATCGGAAAGCTCTGCATTGTTACAACTCTCCTAGGCCTACGGCAGAATCGAACCTCGAGGAGATACCCGCACGCGTGATTACAAGCGCGAGATGCGCGAGATGCGCAAGATAATCGCGAGATTCATGAGGTGATCGAAAGCCTGGAGTTCAACAATGATTTAAACTCTGCATAGTCACCATCGGAGCTTATCCTACATTTCCCTGTCGAATCTGACATCCCCGACAGCAGCTGATCCTACAATGAAATAAGGTAGGTGGGTATCATGAAGAACTGCATCGTTGTCTTCTTCATCTTAGCGATAAGTGCTTCCATATGTATTGCAGGAGCTACTGTAAGTGTCACCCCATCCACTGCCCTCGATCTCATTGTCTAAAGCGTCTGCCTGCATGTAAGCATTGTCTGCGATCGAAGACTTGCAGAATTCCCCGAGGGATGGGGTGTAGAATCTGTCCAGTTGTCCGCAAAACACCTTCGCCGGGCTTCACAGTACGACCACCATACTGACTGTCTTAACGTAAATTTAGTCCTTAACACCAACTCTTTAGAAAATGCCGAGGCTTCTGATGATTACTTACCGGAGGGTTCATGGCAGCAATTGCTCATTGCTGGGAGGTATTCCCTTTCATACCAAGGACGACCTCATGATGAGGGGACTGCCAGTCGTAGCTAGGTCTCTAGCTTGCAGGAATCTCGCAGCCGGTGGCGAAGCCTTCACAGTTAGACCAATCCGTTGCGCAGGAGGCATCCCTGAGAGACAAATATGCATCTGATGGCCCAAGATGGTGTGCAGTGACGTCTCTATGGACAACAATTCCCTACAACTCCTCTGGCTTGGCAGCAGCGATGGGCTTCGAATTATTACCTGGGATCATCAACTGGATGTTGGGATTCATTCAAGTATGTGCGCCATAGCGGAAGAGACCGCATCATCTGGAAGGTCACCAGCTTCCCTTCTGATAACGGCCTAGCTGCGTATAACTCGAGTCTTGGACTTTTACAAACGAGAAACCCTCAACACTGGAGCTACCTATAGTGCCATGGAGTTCCTGTGCCGTGTACATTGGGAAGCATGACCACTCTGAGGACATGAAAGATGGTTGGTGTGAGTGATGGGGTGGGTGGCCGATGGGCGCTTTGGTCGAAGTTGACGGCAACACAACCGTGTCACATTTCGAATCCTCCATAAACTCACGACCGTCAATTTTCATTGCAACCCCAGTACCAAGCCGCGTCGTGTGCCTATCTGCAAGACCCCAAGGACCTGCAGGCTGCGTCTCTGCCCCCACATCTTATTGACCAACCATGTCACGTACTCAACAAAAGAGAAGGACTAAGCATCGGCGTCTGTCATTGGTTCTGTTTCTTTTGACACTGGGACTGCTATTTGTCGAAGCTTCCGGCATGTGACCAAAGTTCCCGTTGCTTACCTTCGGCTTCACCTTTGACCCCGCACTGCGCGTAAATATCTCATTCCAACACCTTAGCCCAAGTCGCCGAAATATTCTTCAGTTATCTGCCAATCATGGCTTCCCGAACACCTTCTTTCTTTCTTGCTCCTTCATGGGACTATTTGCCCCCGCCGGTGGGTCCTATACAACTAGGCAATATCATCACTTCCGTCGAGACTCCCCAAGAACCGCTATGCAACCTAGCAATGCCGAGTGCCACGACAGAGCAAAGGAACTTTTCTCTCTCCACGAAGCAATTGAAAGAACGTAGGCTCGGAATATTTTTCAAGTTCTTAAGCATGGTGACTGGCGTTGGCGCAGACGCTAGTGTGAGTTTGGAGAACAGGTGAGAATCAACGACTCTCTACGGAGAGATTGAACACCTGCCAACCCACGTGCCACCCCCACTCTGGGTTGTGCACTTCTCCCATCAACTGTCCTCGTTTCATTCAAAATGTTGGCCGCTTCTAACTTGCGACTTCTTGACTTTAGTCACAACGCTCTCTTCACCTTTGACTCCCTACAAACTGTCCAATTCGTACCCACTCTGGACTATCTCGAGAAATGCATTGGCATGGAACCAGTCAAACGATACCTCATGAAGTCTCGATACAGAAAGCCTGTTTATGTCATCACGGGTCTGAAGATCGCCGTAGGTGCCAAGATTAGTTCAAATCATACTCGAGCGATTGAAAGAAGTTTGGGGGTCGAAGTCGATGCCACGGCGTGGGGTGGGGTCCCTGTGGGCGTTGGGCCGGAGTTCGGAATAAAGACGGAGACAAAACAAAAGGTCGAGTGGGAAGGAACTAATGACTTCGTGTTTGCGTACCGTCTGCGTAAAGTGGCCGTGAAAAAGACCGATAAGGTGAAAGAAAACAGTGACTATGTCAAGGGAGCCATGATGGAAGATATGGCTGAGAGACCACAAGAGCGGCAGGCCATAGTTGTTCCTGAGGAAGAGAATGATGTAGACACGGACTTAAGTGAAGACAGATGGTTTATGGACTTTGAAGAAGAACTCATCTGGATCATACCAAGCGTAGATAAAGGCCAGAAGGGTTTCTCAGACTGAAACCCGAGACGCTCAAAGTCAGAACAATTGGAATAGTAAGGTGTGGAATGTTGCTCATCTCAAGTCGACTCACTTGAAATGTATGTCTCATTATTCCATCAATTGGCAGGGAGAAGACCTTGAACTATCATTCGTAAATTCAAAGCTAGTACGGTCTGTCATGATGTGTGTCTACTAGAATACGGACTTTCACCATGTCCTCTCCAATCACTAAACACGGCTAATTATTTGTCAATACTTCTTCGATACATGAGCGAATGAAGTCTTCCGACTTGCTGAATAAGCCTTCCGTCGTCAAACTCAGGTGAACGAAAAAGTAACCGTGTCGGGGCTCGAAGTTTGGCCCCTTTTCCGCAACCTTCTTCAAGACGAGTTCCATCCTGGACCGGTCCTGTAGCTTGACTGATAACCGGGGCATGTGAAGCTTAGTATAAAGTAGCAGGAACCCCGCAATACCTGCCATTATAGGTGTCGCGAAAGATGTGCCTGACTTGTACTTCAAAGGTAGCTGCCTTGCGGAATCTTGAATATCACAAAGGTGAACTGGCCAAGCTGACTCGACAGCCTCGCCGATTGTTGCTAGAGATATCCGATATCGAGCCGCGGTTGGACTGAAGTCGGACTGGTTGCCTCTTGCATCGGTTGCGTAGACAGCTATAACTTGCGATTCGCAAGCTGGAAACGAAACCGTATCTTGACCGCCACTGTTTGATGCAGCTGCAAACAACAATACGTTGTTGGCTTCTGCTACCTTCAGCGCAGTTTTCAACCGGTCGTAACCATCTATATTGCGCTTTGGGTACCCAAAGGACATGCAAATAATATCGACTTTCCATTCTGACACGGCGTGAGTGATGGCCTAGTTGAATCAGATGAGAACTTTGATTGGAACGCAAGTATGATTCTGTCACAGGAGGTCAACCTTACTTCAGCGATGATGTCAGGGCCTGATGGATAGCAGCTGTCGCTAATCTTAGCGACGTATAGCTCAGCGTCAGGGGCGTAGTCGAGGAGAAGGCACGAAGTGAAAGTTCCATGCCCATTGCTATCGTGAACATCACTCTTGTCTTCACCAACCCAATTATGCTTTTTCTTGACATTATTGCGACGTGCGCGCAGGTCCGGATGGTTTCGGTCGATACCTGTGTCAAGAATTGCGATTCGAATGTTTCTTGGTGGCGAAGCAGCATCGTCAAGAGGGTTGGCAACGAACTTATCATAAACATCTGAGAACTCGGACCTCCAGTTTAGATATTTAGTGCGGCTAGAAGCAATTTATCGTTTGTCAGTATTATTAAATCATTTTACCACCCAAGACGTCGCAATCAATTGATGATCGAGAAAGAAAACAGAAGCAAAATAGAAACATACGCTTCAGAAGTGTGATTTTCAGACGAAATCTCGTCGTCGAAGAAGGCCGAGCCATGAAACCTGTCAACAAAATGGCTAGCTGGACCATGTCTCATTTTGGATGAGTCCCCGAGGAGGTTGGTGAATGGAGTGATGTTGGCCGCATGGTGTGGCTGAGATGGCCATGGAAATAATGACCCTTGCTGGTAGTGGCGTGGAAACATTGCATCTCGCGGCGATGAAGTGCGAGGCCTGTTCAATGCTGAGGCATCACGTTGAGGTATATTTCCACCGTGAGACAGCTGAGTTGTTGGTAAGACAATCTGATCCCAACTTCCAAAGTCTATCTTCGCCGCTTCATCATCAAGTTCTTCAAGAGATGTTTTGCTGAAAGCCTGGCTTAATTCGAGCTCCAGTCGTCGAACAACTTCTCGATAGATTATTTCTCTCGACGCATGTTTCTGTCCGTCTGTTTCCCAGAGCCTCGAGTTTAAGCAACTCTCTACAGCTTTGGGAAATTGTGTGTTCTCAGGGACATCTTCTTTCCATCTTTCAAACACCTCACATATACTCATGTACATGAGGCGCTTTGGTGCTTGTGGGCTTTCTGCTAAGTGCACGCCGTACTTTTGGGCCAGCTCGGAAAATGGTTTAGCAGAGTATACTTCCATTAGTATTACCGCTAAGTTGATAAGGACAGGACATTGATGGTCCATCAAATCGTCAGGATTGAAATCGTCGTCCGAATCATCTGAGGAGACTGAATCGTCCTTGCCAATGTCATCTTGCCCAGTGTTGCCTGTCTTTGCTATTTTAATACCCAGTGTTTCGGGGGCATGGCTAGAATTCTCAATACTTACTACAAATTGATCGGCACCTGAGCTTGATAACCAAGTCTGGACGAAAGGTCTCAGGGGAAGCTGGGAAGATGTAGTATGGAAGAACAAGATGTTGGAAGAGCTCCACATAGGCTGTAACCAAGGCGTATCGTAAAGGTGGAAGACTGCGGAGCTAATTAGTACCCCGAGAAACAACTTCGCCCTTGCCGACAAGGAATCTGGTCTTTCTCTAAGAAATTGATCTAATGATATCGCGTCTTTTGCCTTGTCGACAAGAGATGTGCTTTTCGTTGATTCCAGCTGGAAGACTTTGCCTTGAACAATTTTGAGCTCCAGACGGTACACCTCCATCGCCTTGGCTCTCAGAATATGCTTACACAGTCTCTTGACCCTTGATTGATCCCTGGCAAGTACGGGCTGAGATCGAGATTCCTCCGTATCGCCATTGACTGAAAAACGAACAACCTTATGTTTTCTCGGGTCTTCTATTGTCTTGATATGAACCTCTTGCCAATCCTGCTCCGCAGAGAGAAAAGTGTCGAAGTCAACTTCAAGATCAGGGTCGGCACCTAGAATCGGGTGTCGATGGGTGCCTAATCGAAGACGAGCCTGAAAATCGTGAGAGTGCTTGCATTTGCACGTTTTGCAGGCCAACAGGGCGTCAAACATCGACTGTGCTGCGGCACAAACAGCGTACGGGAGCTCTCTGATCTTGTGCTCTGTGGTTGGATCTTCTGCCAACAAATGAGGCATATCCTCGAGATGCCCTTCTCGGAATTCATCCACAAAATTGTCGAGGGACCGTATAAAACTCCGCTGTTCTTGGTGATTGGTCCCAAATTTCATCCATACTTGGGCGAGTTCAAGCATCGTATTCTTGTCGTCTTGGAGCCGTGCATCTTCCCAACATCTCCTGAAAACTGACAAAGTCGAACCAACAACCGTGACGTTTCGCGCTAGATAGGGCTGTCCAGGGGCCTTTGTGAGAGACTCCAGGTGGCGCACAACGCGATTTAATAGTTTGCCATCCAGCTCGTGGGCACCATCTGCAATGAGCTCGTAATGCTCCTGAAGCATGAGACATCGTGTTTTCAGGTCGACAAGGAAAATCTTGACCCGAATATCCTTTTCATTCGCCTTGAGTATATCGGCAACGTCTTGGAATGTTCCCAGAACAGATAAGAAGAACTTGGTATCGATGAAGTGATCGCTGGCGGGGAGCTGAGATGCCATGTGCACGGTTTCCTAAATGCGCAGGTTCCTTGACAAGATGAATGAAGGGACGTTGCAGAGATGACTGCGTGAGACTGTGAGGGCTGAGTCAGAAGATCGAGCGGGGTGATGTGTTCGATATTCAAGCGGACGAGAGATTTGTCATCTATGCACTCGGCGGATGAGCGCGAGCCAGTCAAGAGAGACCGCGGAAAGGTGCCCACCAGGGTGGCCACCTGATACAGGCTTCGCACCGGCGTCAGAAGCTCGATGATTCGACGATTATGGACCTGTCAGCAGGCTGTGGGTCTTTGCCGCCGTAGCCCGTCGATTTAGCTTGACACGAAAATCTCTCGTTCTCACACATCTCAGGCTGACAACCAAAATAACCAAAATGGAGCCCGTTGATGATGAGGAACCGCAAGAACTACCTCCGGTCGCACGTCAAGTCAATTTGTGCCTCCGACTGTTTGAAACCTGTCTTCATAAGGCGGCCTCGATCGGTCCTAAACAGCTGTCTCTCGTGGACGACCAGGTGGCAAAGTTTTGTATCTGGAGAGACAGTGTTGGAATTCATTCCACAGGCCGCGGAAGCTTTGATTATCGCCTGCGGGATGCTCCAAGTGCCCGGGATGTTGTTCTTGGTCTTCTAGAAGGATTATCATATCGTCTTGAATATTGTGAGTGCCTCGCAATCCATTGTGGCAATTCCTAACACGTTATTGTAGGTATGGGTGTCCTCAATTCAACCGAAACCGTCGAAGCTTGCAAAGAGGTTCCGTCCGCGGAAACGGAGTTGCAGGATGCTCTGCGAGAAATAGGAAATGAGATAGATCTCTTTCATAATTTCGCAAACACTGTTCGCAGAGCAAGCAGACAGGCACAAAACCTGAAGGCGCTGAGGAGCTTTCGCATCCGGGACGACGACAAAAATGACCTAGAACCCTTTCTGCATCAACTCTTTGCGAATTACATTCGCGATCGATTCCCAGGAACAAGTGATTCTATGCGTAAACGACTCGCGGACACCATGTTGATTAGGCGAAAAAGAATTTTATATCGAAGATCTCGATATGGCGCGAATTCTAGTCAAAAGCCGAGGGTAGATGCATTTGAGATAAGAAGACCGAATCGTGTCAGGGGAAACCGATCCCCGAAAAGCTTCGTGAGAAAACCACGAAGTTCAGCTGCGCAAGAGAGTTTGGACGAAACCGTCGACGCCGAAGACTCGATAGCGCCAACAGCAACAACATTGAAATCCAAAGACTTTCAGAAGGCGTTGGCTCCTTCTGTGGTTTCTCTTGCAAGGACGTTGCCACTGAATAACCAAAGCGAGCTTCCCTTTCCCCCTTCTCCATGCGGTGCCATCAACCGACAATACGAGAAGCTGAAGAAAAATGTAACGAAAGATTTGAGGGATGTTCTGGATGTTGAGAAAAGTGTAAAGCTCAAAAACCTAGGGCAAATCACTTGTCAATATTGTTTCCTCGCCCTGCCAGCCCACGCTGCTGCTGACGAAACGATGTGGAGGTAAGTACAGAGAGGCTTAAAGAAACTCGCCATTCTGAAGCATTCTTTTCACTCAAAATCCTGTCAGAACTTTTCGACTTAAAGACTTACCGTTTCAAGGCTACATGTCAAAGACGATCTTGACCCCTACGTCTGCTTATTTGAATCATGTCCGTCGGGCGAGCAATTATACAGCCACAGCCAGGAATGGCTGGATCACATGGGCGACCATTGTCTTCAGTGGTTTTGTAACGCAAAGTCGCACGGCAAGTTGTTGATAGATACTAGGGAGGGCTACATTGATCACATCAAAGCAATCCATCCAGGAAAGTTGACCGACGCTCAAATAGAGGTTCTCGCGGACAGAAATGTCAAGAAACTGAGTCCAATGTTCAGTTCCTGCCCACTGTGCGGAGTGGCGGAAGAGGAAAACATGGAAGACCACATTACTAGCCACATGCGCCTTATTGCTCTCAGATCGCTACCGCCCTACCAAGAAAACCCCAGAGGATTGGAGGACTCGGCTAGCCAAGCCAGTGTGAGCATCGTCATTACAAACCCAAGGGCTAGAAGTACCATACTCGACGACTTTCCAGAGATGCTTTACGCAGACGTGGGGGTTGATTTGAAACAAAACCAGTTCCAGGAGCTGGTTCCTCCACGACCATTTCGTGGTTCTGGGACGGGGCACCCAAAACGTGGTGAACACAGAGAACAGCATGGCGATTATCTTGAAGGAAACGAAGCAAATCAACTGGCCGATACCTACAGTGTTTCTGAAAGAGGATTTTTGCACGTGTTGGATTATCAAAACATCTTAAGTGATGAGACGAACGCGACAATCATTGGAGCTTATGAACCTACCATCGAGTTCTTCGATGAGAGGCTGCTTGATGAAATTCCGGAAGCGGACAAAAGGACTTACGAATGGGGTTTTCTACCTGGTATTTCTGAAGTCTGGGAGAATCCGAGTGAGGATCCAATCTTACGCAACCTTCGGACACACATGATGGACTCAGCAGAGAAGCGAGAGGTGGAACCTAGAGCCTTACACAAAACCACGAATGCCTTGCAGGAAGTCAGCGAAAGCTTGTCGCACAATGCGGAAAAGGCCGATATTACGACTACGAGTATAGGATTCAGCGCACAGACAACAGTAGGGCAAAAGAGAGCCCACTTGTCTAGCTCAGGTAAAGGGAGCGAAGTGAGAGACTCAGACCGTACTCATGTAACCCAACTGGAATCGCTTGAAGGATGGGATATCCCTGCTCAGTAAGTTCCTTGACCTAGACGGCCTTTGGTCAACGACCATATTGACATTGCATACAGCACTCTAGAGGAAACTTGGACCAAAGACAATTTCGGTAGAGCTCATTCACTGTTGAAGGGACTCCGTAATCCACAAGAGATCAGAATCGCCATCATGGACACAGGCTGTCACAAGGACATTCCCCATTTCCGTAAATACCCAGAAGATCAATTACGGATCGTCTGGAAAGACTTCGTGGAATCAAGTGAACCAAGCCCTGAGAATATGGTGGATGAGGATCGTACAACGACCTCCCTGGGGCATGGCAGTTTGATTGTCTCTCTACTCTTGAATCTAGCTCCCACAGCCGTCATTTACGTCTGTAGAGTTTGCCGAAATTTAGAAAGCGCAACGCACAGAAACACGACAAGACAGCTGTCTTCGGTAAGCTAAAAGGCGTTATTGGAAATACATTTGGCGTCTCTTTGACTAACAACACTGCCATAGGCTCTTGATTGGGCAGAGACGCACGTTGACATAACCATCGCCGGCTTGATGGTTGCGGAGGAGAGGCGCCCTTTGGACACCGTACACGCAAACAAAACAACAATTTCGATGGAGAAAGATGCAGGAGTTTGCAGGGTATTCTTTGCAAATGCAAGAAGACAGCATCTTATGAGCGACTCCATCACAGTGCTGGGCGTTGATATCAACCGTGCCCAGCTTCCGTTTTCTGGCCGTCCAATTCTCGAGGTTCCACGCGGCAGGACATTTTGCACAATGGCTCAAGAAATTCCATGTGACTGGATGGGGAATAAGATATCTGGGTACGAAGTGGCTGGGGTCATCCTAGCTGCCCTCGCGGCCATTTTTCTCGAATACGATTCCAGCGACAACGCGTGTGAAGCCGCCGAAGATTCCAATCTGCCATCCGTTATAACGAAAGCCAGCGACAGAGATATCATACAGTCCCTTTTTTGCTTCATTGGTACCGAAATGGGAAAAGACCAGTGGTATATCGAGCCCACGAAGCTAGGTACGAGCCTGACAAGGGATCCGAAAAGCTTCTATGGAAATATTAGAAAGCAAGCGATGCAAGACCTGCCGGTGCCCCTACCGACTATATTGAAAGGAAATAGGTCTATCACGAAGAAACGACGACGGGTGCCACAAACCTCAACCTACCTTGGGCAAGGGCCCTAAATGCGTTCTCTGACGCCCCAACAATACCATGTATGCAGAGCTCATAATGAATGAGAAGATCCTGGATGTTGCATCATTGCCAAAATGTTCCAGCGATCAACGGGTGATTGTTGATAACGGTGATGGGGCTGCTGCGCTCACGACAACGCACAATCTAAATGATAACTTCTTCGTGATTTACCCCATTGCAGTGTTATCAACGACACTTGCATCATTCTTGACCTTACACTTGCCAGAGTTTCTGCATTTGTCACGGTACTCAGTGGTCGGTTCACAGGCAGACTGCTGTTTGTTGAGAGGTTATTGGGTTCAAGTTGCGGTCTCGTTTTCCAAGTGTGACTAACCTTGAAGTTTGAAACCCTGGCGATTTTGATTCCGGACTACGCAAAATAATGCAAGCAGACTGCAAGCCACTGCTCAGCTTAAGGCGGCAACAAATCATACCAAAATGGTTCGTTCCCCGCGGAAGATATCTACCCGCCATGCCCATCTCCACTTTCGTTGACTCGGTTCAGTTTCCAGCCACCGGTCACGCTGGGACTACCATCCGTTCCCCGGAGAAAAGAAGAAAAAAAAACCTTCAACGATTCGTTGTCGCAATCATTGAGGCACGTGGCCACAGGCGGGGATTATTTTCAAGCTGATGTCTATTCGTGACACGATATAATAAAGCTGCGCTGGCATTTGTGTTCGATCAAGCTCTGTGTTTCGAGAGTTCCTTCCTATTGAGCACCCAAAATCATCTGCATACACGCTCAGCACGAAAGCGATAAGCAAAAGGATAGTGAGTAACAAGAACAGCTTCTGCCAATCCCATCAAGTCGGTTCGCCGCCGGGGATTCTTTAGCGGGGACGTTCGGGGTAGAAAATGACCTGAGATAAGACCATTGGAAAAGACCAATTGCCGATCGTCGGATGTGCCCCGATATCCGGTCTCCACTCCCCTTGCTCATAACAGAGGCGGCGACTGATAAAGACTCACGGCTTCCCAAATCTCAGAAAGAAAAAGAATTTTTTCGGGTTCGGACCTGAGAAAGAAGTCAACCTTCGAAGAAGCCTCTGACGGAGAACATTCACTGTCGCATACATCGAAATGGCTACAACCGAAATAGCCTCCGATCCAGAGAAGCGGGCCGCCTCCGACATCAACCCCGCTACCGGCCCCTCTCCCGGAGACGATGATCCGATCTCAAAGCACCACATCACCGATGAGACTGGTGATCTCGCCGCCTCTGCTCTTAACTCTGCTCCACTTTCTGAGGCCGAGTCGAAGGCTGTACTGCGCAAGATCGATTTAAGGTACTTAGTTTGTGTGAAAAATAGGTTCATCACGCTTACCTGGGTGTAGGATTTTGCCTTTTCTCTGCATCACATATGCTCTGCAGTTCATCGACAAGACTTCACTTGGGTACAGCTCTGTTTGGGGAATCATTCCAGACAACAAGCTTCATGGCCAACAGTACAGCTGGGCGAGCAGCATCTTTTACTTCGGATACCTGGTTGCGGAGTATCCAGGTGTCGCCGTTCTCCAGCGCTTCCCGGTCGCAAAGTTCCTAGGTGCCAACATCATTCTTTGGGGAATGATCCTCATGACCACTGCGGCATGCAGCTCCTTCGCCGGTCTCGCAAGTGTGCGCTTCCTTCTGGGTGCCACCGAGGCTACCATCAGCCCCGGATTCGTCGTAGTAACCGGCATGTGGTGGTCCCGTCAAGAGCAAGCCGGTCGCTCGGCAATGTGGGTCTCGTTTCTCGGCGTCGGCAGCTTCATCGGCACACTGCTTGCGTTCGGAATCGGCCACATCACCGGCTCCTTGTCTCCGTGGAAGTATATCTTCCTGATCCTTGGTGCCATGACCGTGGTCTGGGGCGTGGTCTTCACAATCTTTGTGCCTGACAGCCCTGCCAAGGTCAAGTGGTTGACGGAGCGGGAGAAGGTCATTGCTGTGCAGCGTGTTGCTGAGAACAAGACAGGCACGGGTCGTAGCCGGAATTTCGTCATGGCCCAAGTTGTGGAGGCGGCCAAGGATCCAGCAGTTATTCTACTTGGCCTCATCTCGTTCGTCAACGCCATTGCTTCGGGAGGACTAGCGTTTGGCTCCTTGATCATCCAAGGTTTCGGCTTCAACTCACTGCAGACGACCCTCATGAACCTCCCGCTTTCGACGGTTCAAGTTGTTGCTCAACTCGGTGCTGGCTTCTTGACAAGCAAGATTTCTAACTCTAGGCTGCATATTGGCACAGTTGCCATGATTCCTCCCGTAAGTCCGCTACTTCCAGGACGAGAAAGGGAACAGTCGCTAATATAAAAGTTGCTTAGATCATTGGTACCTGCCTGATCAACCAGCTCCACCTCGACAATAAATGGGGCCGTCTGGTCGGAGTTTGGCTTCTCGGCGCTTACCCCGTCGGCTTCATGGTCATCCTTGGCCTCCTGTCTACCAACATCGCCGGTAGCACCAAGCGATCTGTTGCGTCCGGTTGGGTCTTCGTCTGCTACTGTGTTGGCCAAATCGCTGGCCCCCAGTTCTTCAAGAGCACCGAGGCGCCCGCATACCACAACGGAATCGTGGCCATGCTGTGCGGTTTCATTTTGAACCTGGTCATGAATCAGATTCTCAGATTCATCTACGTCCGAGAAAACAAGAAAAGAGATCAGATGCTCGAGGGCAAGTCCGAGGAGGAGATTGCTGAAATGCAAAGGGAAGGCGAGGCGCTCGGCTTTGAGGATGTCACCGACAAGCAAAACGTAAGTGCGACTCATAAACTCTGGAGAGCAGGCATACTAACCTCTTGGCCAGCCCATGTTCCGTTACGTTCTGTGAGAATTGTCATAAATCATGCAGTGTGACGTGTCACTGTATGAAGAGTATCGTTAGAGCAAGTAATGTGAACGTTGACAGAATGTCATCTCATGTACGGATCGGCCTAAAGCCTAGACCATGTTATAATAAGTACATACATGCAAATGAATTTCAGGCAACCAAGCTGATTACAGTACTGTGAATCAGTAGTAGCGAGAGAACTGCCTGACGTGTCTCTTCTTGCCAAAAGCGGTAGACTCGGTTGTGCTGTTGATGCCAGCTGCCAAAGTAGCGTCCAACTCAGTGACGACTCCAGTGTCCACAGGCTTGCCCAGGTTGTTCGAGAACGGCCTGACAACGTCGCATCTAAGAGCCTGAGCAGAGCTCATTCTCTCCATGTGCGTGTTGTTAGTCTGCACAAACAACCTCTCGCGGCCCTCGGGACCAGTGAACGGCCTCCACTCAGCAGCGCCCTTCTCGCGGTCGGTGTTGGGGTCCAGGTTCTTGATGAAGGAGACCCAATACTTGCGGAACTGAGAGATGATGGGCGCGTTGATGTTGAAGTACGAGTCGGGCGCGGATCCGTCGGTGCGGTTGGGACCCCAGAAAGCGTACGTGTTGACGGTGTGGTACGCACCGAAGCCTTCGGCCTCGTTCTTGGGGTCGAGAACGCCGTATCTGTAGTTGTAGGTCGTCACCTCGTCGCGGGCCAGGTAGTTTTGGATGTTGCGGACGATGCAGTGGGTGCCGACGTCGCCGATGGCGTTGGCGGCCTGGCGCCACTTGACTCCGGACTCAGGGAATACAGGCTGGGGAACGTCGATGTAGAGGTCGTCGAGAATGGCCAGGGAGCTGTTGGAGAGGGAGGGGTCCTGGCCGAGGAGCCATGTGTTCGCCTCCTCAGTGGAGTTGGTGGACTGCGGCGCGGAGTACATGGTTCCCTCGTTGGCGCAAGAACCCCAGATCGTGGGAACCTTGGTGTACTTGCCGGCCTCGAAGAGGTTGACCATGCTGTCGGAGAAGAGCTCGCCATCGATTCCGGGGTTGAACCAGCAGCTGGATGAACGGACCTCAGACTGGTTGAGAGCACGCAGACAGGACAACGAGTCGGTCGCGTCGGTGCAGTTCTTCTCCTTGACGAGGCAGTCGTACTGGCCCTGGCCCTGCTCCATGGTTCTCATCGTGACCCAGCCACCGGACTCGGCAATTCCGCCGGCGAAGAGCTTCTTACCGCCAGTGTCGGCGGCCATGAGAAGGCCGACGGCGGAGCCACCAGCACTGACTCCGTCGAGGACAACTTGCTCGGGGTTGCCGCCGAACTTCTCAATGTTGGTCTGAACCCACTCGAGAGCCTTGATCATGTCCTTGACGCCGGCGTTCAGACCACCACCAGCTCGAACCTCCTCGCTTTGAAGGAAACCATACATGCCGACGCGGTAGTTGGTTTGAACAACGATGACGTTGCCGTCAGAAGCAATCTCGCTGGCGTCCCAGTTGGCGTTTGAGTTGGAGCCGAATCCACCGCCCTGGATGAAGAAGACTACGGGCAACTTGGAGTCAACACTGGCACCGGAAGGGGCAGTGACAGCCAGGTAGAGACAGTCTTCATCAACCGTGAAGCGCTCATAAGTGCCGGTGACAGTCCAGTCGGTGGGCTGTTGAGGGGGGCAGATGGGGCCGTGGGCCGTGGCATTAACGGTGCCGGTCTGGACCGGATCGGCCGGGGCGGCGAATCGGAGGTTGCCGACCGGAGGAGCGCCGAACTGGATACCCTTCCAGGTTGTCACACCTAGATCGGCATTCGTGACGGCACCCTGAAACTTGGCATATCCGACATCGACGAGAGTGTCAACCGCCTGGACACCAGGGACAATGATGTTTGCGGCGGCAAGAAGCCAAGCCAGATGAGATCCTTGCCACATTGTTGTGGGGTGTCAAATGCTGAAAATAGTGAATGAAGATCAAGCAAAGCTTGGACAATGAATGGAACGGTCTGCGATAAGACCTGAAGAAAAGAATGTAAGTAGTGCTAGCACCACGAGTGTCAGAATGCAAGAAGTTGTAACGATGGAATGGTGTCTCCCACCGGCTGATGGTAGATCTGCTCTGGTTATATGTGAATTCATATTGTTGGATTACGGATATTGAAGCTCGTCGGATTCACCCCACCAACCGACCTATCAGGAGAGTTACCATCGTTAAGGTTCCGTCTACTGTGCTGTTAACCCCTGTCCGAGTCATTGTTTCCCCTTATGTGAAACATTGGTACAGGTCGTAACAGGAAGAATGGGCGATGGAGCTCCGCTGGGTAACGAAATACTCGGGGTGTCGCTCCGCAATCCGGTAGATGATGCTCCGCCAGAATGGGACCGATGCCTATTAGATGGGACGAACACCTGGGTAGCTCCGGATCTGCAATGAGGAACACCCATAGAACACCGTTTTACGCGGTACGCGGCTTTCTCAGGGGCACAGAACCGGACGCCCGGACAATTATGAGAGTGCGGTGACTCGCCGATTGAGGCGACAGCGGGCGCGACTCTCGGATTCGCAGTGCGCCTTACGGCCCCCGACAGGGGAGACCCGTGGTGGATTTCTCGCCAAGAGCCTCATATTGAATAACTTTTCTCTAGCTACCTTAGTCAGAAGTTTCCTCTGCGCTACTCTACAAATGGCATGCGCCTTTAGGCTGTTATGGGGCCCCGCGCCGTTACACTTTCTTGGTCTTTTGGCGCAGCTCATTCAACCGCCGTGTCGGCGCGCAAAGGGGCCTGCTCCGGTTGTGCCGAATCGCACCGCGAACATTCGGTATCTTTCAATTCTCCATTTACTCCGAGCTCGGGCATTCAGCACCTCCCTGGATTGAAAGTGAGCAAGAATTCACTGAATAAATACCAAAGGTCTGCCACTTACAAGAGCTAATCTGGTCGTCGTAGTCGCCTGAGTAACCATCGCTGGCCTCGCCCAGGTTGTAGTTGTAAGAAAGGGTGACGCCACGATCATCACCCTTGTTGTTGCAATCGGTAAACCTGCAGTTCCATGTCAGCGACGACGTTACTTCTGATTGGCTCGGTTTCTTACTTGTAGAATTGGCAAAGACCGCCGGTGTTGGTGCTCAGGGAGCTAGTCTGGTTGTCGTACTTGTCCAAGAAGGCCTGAGTCTTGTTGTAGCTAGAGAAGTTGACTAAGAGCATTCCTTCATCAGTTTCGGGCTCATCGCCTCGACGGGTCACGTCGCGTTGAAGACTCGTGCTTACCGCACTTGCCAGGAGGGGCTCCCCAGGAAAGGCACTCTCCCCGGAACCCAGCATCAGAGCACTGAAGCACGAAGATGTTCTCGGGCGTGATGATAGGGCGCGTTCCGTTCGGCTGGCCGTCCACAGGGACCGCCTGGCGCTTCTCATTCGCAGTCGCAGGGCCCAGGTCGATGAAAGGTGCAGTCATGAACGCTGCGTAAGCCTCCGGGTGCGAAGACTTGAGCTTCTCGGACAGAGGAACCACGGAGTTCTGCTGCACGGCCGGAGCAGCAATCGCCATGGAGGCGAGGGCGAGCGTTGTGAGAGTTGTGAGCTGCATGATTGATGAGATGAGACTGTAACGAACGGTTGACTGTTATGCACGCTGATTGTCAAAGTTGATAGTAGATTGTCTGGTCTTAAGTTGGGAACGCGTGCACACATGAGAGGAACTACGGACCGGCCTATTATACTCGTCCGGAGGTTTTTCAAAACGGGAGGCCCTCTTCGAACGGCATTGTCTGCCCGGTCATCCCCGTCCAGAAACGGCCCAGGGCGAATTAGGTTTGTACCTTGAAGTGAAAGTTTCCAAGTGACCCGTTGATTGTCCTTTAGCCGATACCATCATATAATTTGATCGGTGCAGACAGCGATGATCTCGGGATTCTGAAGTTGGCTGTGCTCGCTCCCGAGGAGGCGCATAACCCAACATCAACCTCCCAACTCCCTGGAACCTGGGAGAGTTAATGAAGAGTATGGAGTTGAGGCCCTTTGTGTCGCACCCGGTTCATCCGAAATATTGTGCTTTGCAGATTGCTTAAACTCTATTTCTCATCGGAAATAATGGTGGTGCGACCCCCTGAATCGTAATCCGAGAGTTCTCTCAGATGCGCGGAGATGTCCTGGATTGTTTCGAGATCATCTGCCAGGCTCATGGTTGCTACTTCATATGAGCTTAATTATGCTCAATAATATTCTCAATGATATCGGAGAATATTCCCATCTATTTGAGCATAGGGGAATCATCAATCGCAGCAAGCCACAGGATGATCGTTGCGGCCAGAGTACTGTTCAACGTCTCAGTCTTTGATCTGCTCTGATTATTGGTCAACTAAATTTCCGCTTGCCGTGATCAAAGCCACATTGAGTGTCGACATCGCGCGTGGAGATGCATCAATTGTCCAAATCCGTCAGTTGCGCCCATTCCTGACCGGCTGGGATTGAATGGTGAACAGAGAAAGATTTCATCGGGGGCAAGAAAACGTCTAGCATTCGCCTGTGCAAAAAATCATCAAACAATGCCAACCAAAATTTAGCACGATTAGTTCTTCGGAAAGATTTGCGTCTCTCAAACGGTGAAAAGGAAGATGAACTCGGACTCTTAGTAGACGGACATCATCGACTTAGAAACCAGCTATTTGGATTCCTGATCTTGTCAAACGAGATGATCTGATAAGGTGCATAGAAAATGTTGGTATCTCGCGATTGAGTTTGATGGTCTGCGCCTGTTTCTTTTACCCAGCCACAACACCGCCGTCTTAGGAAGGTTGCTTCACACCACACTCCCATGTTGACGTCTACCGGGCGGGCGGATTCTTGAGGCCGAACACGGCGAATCGGGCCCAGCCCACCCCCGCAGTCTCGGCACCTTGACAAAGAGTGGAAACGCCCCCGAAGGCGGGATTTCTTACCACACACACGCCGGGTGCTGCAAGTACTCGGCTTATGCAAGACTGCCGTTTCTCGCCGTTGGGGCGTGCTTGCTGACAACTGTGGCCTGACGTAAAATCCAATTGGGGAGCGGGCCGTACGCCATATGCGCCCTGAACCTCTCCTGCCACGAGGTCGTCAAAACTACCATGGAGCCAGCGGCGGAATGCAATTCCGCCTCAGTATTCCCACGGAAAATTTAAGAAATGCTGCATGAGTCCAAGCCTTGACATTCGAGCTTGGACCTGGGGGATCAGCGAAGCGAGACCGCTAGTGAGCAATAGTCGCTTCGTCCGTCTCAGTTGTGATGGGTTGCACTTCTTCGTGGGCCTCCGCAATTTGGGCCCTGGGTGAACGGGTCGATGCTAAGCTCTGACCGGGACCATAGGGCTGGTGTAGATCATCCGTTCTTGACGCGGATGGGCTTTCTGTCAACACGGCACTGCCTAGCAGACAATGAAGCTCATCGTGGGGCCATCCTTATGTCAATGAAATATTGCCCAAAGGCGTTTGTCGTTTCGTTGTATGACTCTGTCAGTCGTGTCATTTTGGCATTTTATCACAAATGCCGAAGTCTTCAATGGGTTCTAGCTCCTCTCTTAGGTCTGAAACTAGCAGCCCCTCGCCTGATCAACCAGAAGGATGGGCAGTGGCTGGCGTCGCGAGGCATTCGGAGCATCCGCTAGCACCGTAGCGCCGCATGCGTCCAGAGCTAGGGAGAGTCCGGCAGCCTGGAAACGCGCTCTTGCCTTTGTGCAGCCATGTCGCGTGGGAGGAGCGGGAAAGGCTTACCACATAGAATTAAGAGGCTTTTTCGTCGATGAAGAATTTCGCGGCGCCACATACGCTCGGGATCGAATGCTGCGTGTCGTGTGTTCAGGGGGTGCGATGCGATGTTCTGTTTATATCGGACGTGGGCTCCCGTTCTCCTTTGCGGGAGAGCGCGAATGCCGTGAACTCGCTACGCCAACGAAGGCCAACTTGTTGCCAAAGAGTTCCGCAACGACAAGCTCTACAACATGAGGATTCCCCCGATCAGTGTCATCTTGGCTTGGCCACGACCGAACTACACGAATCCGGAGACGAAAGGGCCAGGGTTGATGATCATTGAGTTGGTGTTCTTGCTCATGGCTTTGACATGTTTGGGATTGCGGATGTACGTCAGACTGGTCATGATCCGCAAGACTTGGTGGGACGACTGGCTTATGGTGGGAGCCATGGTAAGCTCGTATACCTCGTATAACATGCAAAGATGGACCATTGCTGATTGTGTGGGATGACAGGTTTTCTGCATTGGCGTTACGATCTGCGTTATCCTCGGTTCGAAGCCCTTTACAAAACGACCAAAACCTATTCAATGCTAATGTGTGTGGATCAGCAACGGAATTGTACGGTTGGAATCTACATGTTTGGGACGTGCCATTATCTGAAATCAGGCAAAGCCGCCAGGTAAGGGTGGCCGGCACACGACAGGACTCCAGGCTTACTGACGCACACATCACAGATCTCAATGGCGGCGCAGACGCTATTTCTATTCGCCTCCGGCCTCTCGAAGCTTTCGATTCTCTGCAGCTACCTTAGGATTGCCGCCCCCGGCACCTGGTTTTCCCGCCTCACCTGGGTCACTGGCATCCTTGTTTTCCTCTTGACGTGGATCTTTATGATCGTCTTATGGACTCAGTGCGCGTAAGTCACCAGACCCGAACAACCGCGCTCCATCTAGAAGTTTCGAATGCTGACCTTGGGGCCTGATGCAGACCGATCTGGCACTATTGGACCCTGTTTGCCGACTGGGGCAACTGCATCCCAGAGTGGCCCCCGCTGGCCGGCCAAGGCATCACGACCGTCATGACCGACATCGCCGTCTACCTCCTTCCGATGCCTACATTATTCAGACTCCAGATGCCAATGATACAGCGAATTAGCTTGGCGGCGCTTTTCGGTCTTGGCCTGTTAGTGGTCATCGCGGGTATCATGCGCACATACTGGGTGCTGTACGTCGAGATCACGTACGTTGAGGATCCGAGCTACGACCTTACGTGGGATTCGTACAATATCTGGATCTGGACAGCTCTCGAGGCCAATTTCGCCATCATTTGCGGTTGTGCACCTGCGATCCGACGATTGTTCACCAAGGGTGGAAATCAGAGTCAGTTCAAGGTTGGCAGCTCCGTACAGACAATTGGCTCCTCGGGGATGAAGAGAAAGAGGGGCAAAGGGGGCTCAGGAAACGACTTGGAAGGACATGGGCTCTCAGCCTTCGAGTCAAGGGCGGATAATGACAATGATAATGATGCGTCTGTGACGGAGCTGGTACATCTGGAGCGGGAGGATAAGAAATCATGAACTCTTAGCCGTTTGGTAACTACATGTGATAAACCAATAGCTTGTAGTAGTTGTATTCTGTTTGTAGTGGAAGCATCTTTTACCTCAACTGTCATTCCCTCCATGCCTTGTCAATATTACTCGTAATACATCGAACTCCCACGTGCTGGACCTGACTGTGCTCAACCCGACTCCCGCTACAAAACTGTGAAGATGTGTGTCAAGCCATGTACAGATTCAACTTTTCCTCTCAGAGAGCCTTCCCGTTCAGGTATATGGAAGGTGCGCCGGGAATTTCTGACATCTCCCGTAGGTCATGGAGAGCCTTCTGCTGTGTCGGCCGATTTCGATGGACAACGCAATTTGTAAGGCTGATCCGTTTCAGCTGTCGCAGTTGGCCCTGCCTGCTCATGTCGATAATTTCTCTCAGACCAACCTGGACAAGTTCCTTAAGAAGGAATTCACCGATGCGGCTAATATCCAAAGTCTCAAGGCATTGCGGGATCATTTTGCCGATGTTGTTCATACTGAGATGGTTATGGTTACCGGTCCAAAAAGTAAAGCTGTGCGTATCGATGCTCAGATTTCGAAGTTTGGAAAAGTCCTGCAAAGAAGTGATTGTATCGCTGTCGTCCCAGTCGAAGAGAAATTGACTGCTGTGAAAATCGATTTTAAGAGTGCGTAGCTGGCGATAGAGATTCGGGAGGTCCAGCTTGATTGTGCCGCTGGGCTGGCTAGCTGCAAGATCGTAGTCGTTCTTGAGGAGATTGCACAGCATTTGGGGCCCCAGGAGGGGTTTCCTGGAAGTTTCGGTACCCGATTGTACTCCGCAATACTCAAAATATGTGATGTTTGGCGTCGCCGTGAGGACCTCTGTCATGCTTCTCAAGTCCATCGAGCAATTGATGAGTTTCAGGCTCCGGAGGTTCACAAGCTGACAGTCCGACTGAATCGTATAGGACATTGAGTTGTATATTTCCAAGGTAGACAGCCTCGGGGCACCTTCAAGGATTATCTGGTGGGCTTTGCATTTTCGTGCCTTAGTGGACCGCATCTGGATCTTGAGGTGTCGAAGATTTGGGAGTAGATCATTGCATCCCGATGGTCGCTTTTCAGTCCATTGTTGCAGCAGGTCAAATCTCCAGTTGTGGCACAGGTTGACATCAAGAGAGGTCAAGGCGGGTAGGTATGTAAGAAACATCTGGCTGATATGCTCCAGGACATGATCGAACTGCATCCCGATACGACACCTGTTCCACCCATCCGGCAATTGCATGCCCAGAGCTCCAGCCAAGCTGTTGATCCAAGGGTCTTTTGTCATATTCTCTTGCTCCTTAGACCAATTGATGTCGTCGCTGCTGCTTCTGTACAAGTTGTGGTGAAGGTCTGCATGGCGCACGAGCTCGGGGCGGGAGCTACCTTCATAAGGGTCGAGAGTTTTCAGGAAGGTGACAGCCTTTGAGGGGTGATGATTGTGATAGTAGCCCGAGTATAGCATACAGCCTGCCGCATCATGCAACTTGCGACATGTCCGCATCAATCGAGCAAGAGCGATTCGGCATGCGAGAGAGTTGACCGTCGAGACATCGACTGAGAGGTCGTATACATGTTGCTCTGTCTGTAACGGGAGGACAAGCTGGCGGCAAATTTCGACGATAATCTCTGGCGGGCAGTCCGTAAAACGCGCCATGTTTGGTCAAGAAAGGTCAAAATCTGATCTCAGTTTCCGGGCAAAGATCATCATAGACATCTTGATTTATGAATCATTGTTGGCTGGTACAGGCATCTTTCTTCCAAATATAGCCCGACTCCTGTAAACAAAGGAGACATAACAGCATCGACAACCAAATGATTAAACAATACTAAGGTAGCAGAATGTGCTTTTCTTTGTTGAAAGCCGGCATGCGGTCAATGTTTGTTGTCAAATTGATAACAATCATGGAAGATATGATCCTTCGCTTTGTGCTAGCAGCACCTGAATAGAGGCCCAGGGAGGCAGCTGGGGCTGACGGTTATCTTCCTCAGCAACGAAACTTGAGACGTTCGTATTGAAAATGATATTTCAATGGTTATGCTGAGACATGGAGATAGGATCAATAGCACGAAAACCAAAAAGGGAACCCATGAGATTGTATTATGTCAACCGTGGTGAGGATTTGAGCCTCACGCGGGGGTCGAACCCGCAACCTTGAGATTAAGAGTCTCACGCTCTACCGATTGAGCTAGCAAGGCGGGTCAGATGTTGATGCGGTGGGTCCTGGGTCCAGGGAATATCATTCGCTAGCGCCAGCTGAGGGCTGGAATCACGCCTGATCTGATTGCGATCTCTCGGATCTACATTCCAGAAACCTGAGGAGTAATATGGAACCTTTCGAAGAACATTAGGTAAAGCCCGAATTGGCAGGTGAAATGTGACTGTCAGTTTTTTGACTACACCACTCATTTGCTGTTGGTGGCTGAGTCTTTCCGTCGAAGTCTGATGACAAGGTTCATGCAGGGGACTTTCTGTATTGTCATAATGACTCTATCAGCACTGAATAATTTCTCTAGAGAAGAACCAACCTGCATGGTACTTTTCACGAGACCTGATTGGTTCCCTTCCAATTGAACTGGTGTTTTGATCTTTCCATCCATCACTCAGCTTTTGAACGAGCGGCCTTCTCTCCTTGGTCCTGTTGCCTAGGATTCGCCTGCCTGGGCAGACAAAACGGAACTGGGGCTATTCCGTGTCCTCGCTTACTAGCTGGCGCAACCATGATAAGAGATAGCAAAGCGAGCAGAAATTGCCAAAGTCTTTGGTAATGTGGCGTTTTGGCCGCCGCGCTTGAACGCAGTCATTTCTCATACCGCGAGTCGTTGGAGGTTAGAAACAGTTCGTGTTCTCCGTCGAGACGAGCACCAATCGCTGTCAAGGGAAGTCGGGAATATCCCCGCTATCCCTGTCCCGTTGGTAAGCTCTACGTCGTAGGCGAGGAATGATAGGATGATCCGCGTACCAATCAGACGCCAAAGTCAATTTTCGTCAGCAACCATTGATCCACCCGCTGGTTCCCCCTTCATCTAATTGCTGAAGCCCAAAGCCTCGCACAACGAAACTTGGGCAGGCTTTTTCTGTCTACAGCTGACACGTGCCGAAGTCCTGTTTCGACCCAGGGACACCCCGTCTTCCCTCTGGCACAGGCACAACCCGGTGAGCAGCAAGCAAGCTGTATTTTTCGGCAGTGAGAGACGGACTTGCAGAATGCGAGCCTTGTCCGCTTTCATCCCCCCTTGAAGTGTCTCACTTTGCATGCCCCCATTGGCTCGCCGTCGGCGAGCTGAGCTGACATGACAGGGTCTAGAATCCTGACGCTAATTCCTCTTGTCAATATCCGAGCCCTAACAATTAGGCTCTTTGACAATTTGATGATCTGATTTGATGCGCGCTGACCGCCGGGCAAGCAAGGTATTCTACCCCGTGCTGCGCCGAAACAGGAGTCTTCCCCCCTCAAGAGAGAGATGCCACAAACGGCTGTCTGCAGCGGTTTTCCCTCTCGCCCACCACCACCCCCTTGCGCCAACCGGCTCGACTCGACACAGCTCGACGAGGGGGAGACTCTTCACCCGCTCTACCGCTCTCAGCAATGAACCCCGGCCCCAACGCCAAGTCGACGGCTGCCCAAAATTAGCGCCATGTTGGATCGGCCACAGAACCAAGGTTGCTGCTGCTCTCAGGTGACATGAGCACGGGATGGCGCGCACAGGGGAGCAGGTTGTTATTTGGTACAGCGACCGGCCCCCAAATTAGCAGCAAAACTGTGACGCAGGGAGCGGAAGTGACACCACCACCACCACCATCATTTTGCTGCTCTGCTACTGTCTGCTGCTGCTGCTGCTTGCTGCCCACCGTGTGGTTCCTGGCCGTCTGGCGTAAAACTATTGAGCGGCCAATTCCCACAGCCTCCTCGGTCGCTGCGCCTGGTTCGTTCTTTCGGCCCCTCCAAAACTTGAAACACACCTCTTCAAGATCATCAGAGCCTCTCCATAGGCCACCTCGGACTTTTTCTGATTGTCCCTTTTTTTGTTTTTCCTTTCTCACACAACCCGCGCCCGCACCTCTTGGTTCCTGGCTATATTCAATTAGGGGTGAACGTGGCCTTGGACTGGAGGGTAAAGGCAAAGGTACCTGAGGGCTAGCAGCGGTTGAGACCGGCCCGTTTTGTACCTTCTTTTCTCTCCTCTCCATGTGCCTGTTCGAGTTGGACAGCGAGCAACAATGACAAGAAAGGGCCAGCCAAAGGTTCGAACCGGCTGTCTGACCTGCAAGTAAGTACCTGCTCTTTCTTCGACTACCCTCGAACTCTCGGCCCTCGACTCGGTTCCGCCCGGCGGCATCTCAATTCCCGGTGCCCCAAAAAGCCCGCATGACGTCGTTTGCCAGACCCGACGGTCTGGAACGGTCCCGCGCCGTGACGGAGAGTCTCCGAGACGAGGTCGCGGAGGCCGGACGGGCGACCGGTTCAAGTGGCCTCTCGGTCACTCGGCCTGATCGGAGAGTCCGGCTCACGTGCTCGGTTACTTCATCCGATTACCAATAAACATTCCCATTCTAATTCGTACGCTTGTCTTCTCGTAGGTCGCGTAAGGTGAAGTGCGACGAGGCAAAGCCCGCTTGCCTTCGATGCACCAGCACCGGCCGCAAATGCGATGGCTACGCCGTCGTCGTCCCCAGTAACCGCGCCCTCGCCCGGGCCCGGTCACGGGCGACGAAGCTGAACGCTGCTCTGGCTCAGGCATCGGCTGCGTGGGAGGGCGACATGGACGAGGAGAAGATCATGGAGCACTTTCGACGGAAGATTGCGCCCATGATACCCGGGCATCTGGAGGGAAACCTGTGGACCGACATCATCCCACGCATGAGCAGGACGGAGCCGGCGTTCCGAGAAGCGATGGCTGCCATCTCAACGCTCATGCCTGGCATGCCAGACAACGCCTCTGACGACGGCAATGCACCTGGGGTTCCTGAACCTTACACCCGGCTTCTGGGCATACTCGGGGGAAACACCCGCAAGCAAAAGCCCGGAGTAGACACGCAGGCAATGAGTGGCCAGTCAAGAGCTCCTTTTAACCTAGCTGGTATCGTCGATTCCCCTGCAAGCTCGTCGTCCACCAGCCTACCCTCAACAGGTCGCCTATCGAACACCCCGCTCCCGGATGGAAACCGAGCAGAAACATCATCAAGTTCGTTCACGCCACCGCAACCATACAACGATGAAGGCGAATCAGACCCAAAGGAGAACAGTGAGGTTAATGTCACTTTGTGTGGCTGCCTACTCTTCATGTCCGTGGACTTCTTGCGAGAAGGCCTTGGAGCGGCGATGGAACAACTTGCTACGGGCATAGAAGTCCTCAATAACGTGGATTATAGCGAGCTATCCCGAATGACCATCGAGGACGTTCTTCCCAAGTTCTATCGATTGAGCATCATCCAAATGTGCTTCTACGACAGACCTTGCTTTCCTAACCTCAACCTAAATCATGGACCCGCATCGAGATACAATCTAGGTCCTTTCGACAAAAGCTTTAGTATATACCGACCGCAGTCCGCGATGGACACCATCATCCTAGACGCCATCAGGTACATCCGCTCAGCAGGCCCCGAATCCTGGACAGATTCACGCCTAAGGGGCCCCGTCATGAGTGACGAACAGACTGCCATGTGCAATGCGTTTGACAAGTGGCATGCCGCCTTCACGGCCTTCATCCGCGAACCACGACTCGGATCCGACCAACCCCTACCACCACACGCCGAGATTATTTGCATGGAGACGGAGATGAAGTACTGGGTCGCCAAAATGTGCATCAGCGTGTGCCGGTTCTCGGACGAGTCCGCGTACGACTCCTTCAAGACCCACTTCAGACGGATCACAAGCCTCGCCCAGGAAATCCTCACCAGGTGTCCAGAGCTTCCGCCAGACTCGTCACTGTACAGCTTCAACTTTGAGATGAGCTATCTCCCATTGATGGAGTTCGTCATCTCCAAGTGTCGCTGGCTCGACATCCGTTATCAGGCCTGGCTCATTGTCTGCGAACTCGCCACCGGACGGAGGGAGCCCGTCACCCTTGGGAACCTGCACCTTGTTGGGCAGCGAATGATTGAGCAGGAGCACAACGTCAAGATACAGGAGGTCAATCGGGAAAATGCGCCACTGTTCTCGCTGCCGGCCGAGGAGATGCGCGTAAAGGACTATAGCACCGATCAGCGGTTCGCGGATCTAGCAGGACCCGTCGATGGCGACAACTCGACCACAGTGCAAGTACCATACACGCAGCGGTTGATGCTTAGGTGTGGCAGCTATGAGCTCGACGAGCTGGCAAGATGGGTGTCTAGGGGCGCACCCTCACAATAGCATTATTCATCAGTAACGAAACGACTTATGAACAAATAGCCCCTACTCTTTAGCAAACTCAAAAAGCATTAGACTATCTTGAAAAATGACGTGTTATCCTGGATGAGACATCGTCACTTGTTTTTGCAAGGACAGACCTCCTGTGAACTCTATCCCTCCAGGTTGTGAAGCGCAAATGCTCTTGGGCAAGTCTACCAGGTCATTCAAAGTGTACGATCGTTACGGAGATAGACAACTGACAATAATTAAAGGAGCGATGTCTCGCATATGCATGTAAAATATCGTATCCGCTTCCATCTTCCCATACCAATTCGACAACACTGTCTTTCCATACCAACCCCACGACACCGACATCATGGCGAACTCACAGGAGCATGCAACCGCTGTTGTCGATGACATCGCGGTCTACAAGGGTGACCTGCTTAGTGAGCTGAGAAAGGCACAGCATATCCTACGGAATATAGTTCGAGACAGCCGTTGCTGTGTTTGCTGGGGTATTCTGCAAAAGACGTATGTCGGCCAATGTGGACATAGCATGTGTATGAAGGTACGTGTATCTCAAGATAATGATGGGCCCAATATGTTGACTGGTCTCTTCTAGTGCGCATCGCCAATGCTCATGGCCGTCACTGACGAGATCCAATTGGCAAAGTGTCCCCTATGTCAAGAAGTCATAACCCACTTCCACTTACCAGGAAGGGGAGGACCTCCCAAAATCACGCATTCGTACACAGTATGTTTTCTATCTTTGGAAGAAGTAGTTCCCGGTGTCTTGAGACTCCAGCTGACGTCTTGGTACAGATAGATCACATTTACGAGCCTTTGCGTCTGTGGGCGGCGGAAAACATGTCCATAGAGACTGGAGTGCTTACGACAAGCCCAGAAATTGTTCCGAGAAGACTGGAGCACGGGGATAATTCCCAAGACGAGGAGACCTGCGAGTCTACTGATGATCTTTCGAGAAGACTAGAGCCTGCGGGAAAGTCCCAAGACGACGAGTCCACTGACGAGACGATGGAACCGTTCCACTGGGCTGCTCTCCTCCTCATTGTTGGTACATTTATATTGCTGTAGCTCAAGGAGAACCATGAGAATCAAACCTAAAGTGCTAGACGAGACGAAAATGGGTCGAAGACCTCAAGGGTGTCATCGAAATATTCGAAAAGCTTTATCACTTTCTCAACGAGGTGGCGAGTGAACCTCTATGGCTGTGGGGATAATCACCTTGATCGCTACTCGATCTGGCTTTTCCCTCACGTTCCGCATCGGGCCCAAACTCTTCTTCAAAAGCCATCAGTCAAATATAGGAAATTCTAGACTGCGATAAGTAGAATTCCATCTCTTCCACTTGCAATCGGCATCATGGCCACAGTCGAGGAATACCTAGCAGACCTCAAGGCCTCTGATAGTGTCCACGGGCTCTTTGCGGAGCTCGTGGAAGAAAACGACAGGCTCCGCAAGCTACTCGACGAAACGATCGCAAAAACCTCTTGCTACATCTGCCTGGAGGTTCTGCAACCCATGCATACCCCTCAGTGTGGACATAGCATTTGTCTACAGGTAGGTGCATCTAAAAGCCCAATCGGTCCATTTATGGCTTGCCGGCTGATCGCTTCTAGTGCGCACAAAAGGTTTGCCTTCAACGGTCAGAAGGACCGCATAGGGCATTGTGCCCCCTATGTCGAAAATGCATTCATTATGAGAGTGATGGGCAGAAGCTCAAGTTAACGTCCACAAGTGCGGTATGCTACACATGCTCATTAATCTTTTCGGGACGTATATTGAAACTAGGATACTGTGTAGATAAATGACATTCGCGAACACTTGCGACCATGGTTCGCGGGCGAATCAAGCCAAACTACCGGGGGTGGAACAAGCGTGACAAAAGCTTGCAGTGACGACCTCATATGGCGAGACATCACGAGGCGCCTGGCAATAAGTCTCTTAGTTGTTCTCTGTTGCGTTGCTGCAGCATTCATCGCACTTTGATTTGAAAGTTCAGAGACTTCGTCATGAGCTACCAACACAACCTTTCTCACTGGAAGAACGAAGTTACGGGAAATGATCCGAAGTAGACTACGTGCGAAACAACAGTGCTAAAGCATTTCATGCGAAGTTGGTTGGTGCTAAATATATACAGCGGATCTAAAGGCCAAGTAATATGGTTTCTGAAAATCGAAAATCTAGACAGTCACAAATTTAAAACGATCCTCTTTCTTCTTAAATCTCCCCCTTCAACGCCTTCAATAAGCCATCAGCGGCATGCTCGCCCAAAGCATCCAAATTGCCCATGCCCAGAAGCTCCAACATGCTGATATTGAATCCAAATGTAGCTCTCCACCAAGACCTCATCTCAATAGCGACCAAAGAATCCATGCCCAAGTCAGCCAATGAGGCTGATGTCTGAATCTCATCGTCACTACGAAGGACAAGACTGAACAACTTCCGACCAATCTCATATGCCAGAGTTTTAGCGGTATCCGGATCCTTGAGAGCCGCTTCGTCGTGCCGAATCGTCGCCAAAAGCGCCTTCATCGTGTCGCTGCCAGCGCCCGCCCCGCCATCGCCGTCGCCACTGATGTTGCGATAAGCCGCCATCCGCATGTCTTTCTTCCACAGGGCGCGGTTATTGGGGCTGTTTAGCGGTATCGTGGACGCCAGGCCGAGGACGAAGTTTCTGTTTGCTGATGGGCTTCGGCACATAATCATTGCCGCGCCGACAGCTTCCAAGAGCTTTGTTTCTTTGATCATGTACGCGCCGGTGGCGAGCATAGCTCTTCGGAGATTCTCATTGTTGGAAATGACACCAATATCATCAACAGCCCCAACGTCGATGGAGACGACGGGAAGGCCCTTGCTCGAGCGGTATTGAGAGAAGGCATCCAGGAAGGTATTGGCGGCGGCATAATTGGCTTGGCCTGGCTGACCGATGACACCGGAGATGGATGAGAAGAGAACGAAAAAGTCGAGGTCAATACCCTCCGTAGCGTTGTGCAGGTTCCAAGTTCCCTCGACCTTCGGTGATGCTGCTTGTGTCCACTCATCAAGAGTCATCTTGTCCCATGCCTGGTCCCGCAAAACCATGGACATTTGGAGAATGCCCTTCAGGTTCGGCGCTTGCTTGACTGCTCTTTCAACATCATCGGCGGAAACGACGCTGCCCTTGACTAGGGTAACCTTTCCACCCATGCTTTCTAGTTCACGAATGAAGTGCTTGTCCTCATCGTTGCTGCCGGCACTTCGAGAGAGGTATACCAAGTGTCGTGCATTGTGCTCTACCATCCAACGGGAGACGGCGCGACCAAGGCCCCCCAGACCGCCCACCAAGAGATACGAGGCGGACTCGTCGAGCTTGGCAGAAGTTTTCCTCGTGACAGTGCTGGTGTCCATGTTGAGAGCGGCATCGGATGAGTTGCGAATGGAGATAACGATTTTCCCCATGTGCAAACCCTGTTGCATGTAGCGGAAAGCCTCCCTTATCTTAGACGCACTGAAAATCTCAATGGGCCTAATGGGAAGAATGTGGCCGGCCTCGTAGGCCTCAACAACGGACTTCAAAAGCCTGAGAAAAGATTAGAAAAACATCCGTCAAATCTGGTTGTTTGACTTACTCTTTGCAGAGGGCTTGCCTCTTGAAGCAGATCTGATCGAGATCAACACAGCAGTAAGATCGATTGGCGAGGAAAACATCCATGTCAAGCTTTCCACAGCCGAGGAGATCTCTCTTTCCGATCTCTACCATCGTGCCGAACTCAGCAACACATCGCCAGGTAGCGTGCAGAAGATCACCAGAGAGCGAGTTAAGCACAACGTCGATGCCCTGGCCCTGGGTGGCATTGCTGATTCCTTCAACAAAGGATGTGTCGCGGGAGTTGAAGATCCGGTCTCGAGGCATGTCTAAAGTCTCTGTCAGGTATTTGACCTTCTCGTCATTGCCGACTGTGACATAGATGTCGGCACCAGCCATGCGTGCGAGCTGAATGGCAGCGATGCCGACTCCACCACAGGCGCTGTGAATAAGAACAGACTAGATTGTGATCAGTAGCCGTTTCGTAAGATGGAAAATCAGATGAAAGCGCTTACTTGTCCACGCTGAAGCCGTCCGATGTTGAATAGTGCGTACATAGCAGTGGCGTACACACAAGGCATTGTCGCAGCATCTTCAAGCGACAGATCATCCGGAATCTTTTGGCAGAGATTCCCGGGAATTGTGACTGAGGTTGAGAAAGACCCGCGGCTGAAAAGGAAAACCCGATCTCCGACTTCAAGATCTTGAACCTCAGGACCAATTGCGGAGACGATGCCGGCGGCTTCAAGCCCGAACCCTTCTTCGGGAATTTCAACGATGCCATTGGCACTGAGGACATCCTATGTTCATGTTAGAGAGCGACATAGAGAGGGTGGAAATCAAGTAACTTACTCTGAAGTTGAGACCGGCAGAGTATGTCTGAACCTCCACTAGATCACGATCGAGTTTCTGGGCCTCTCGACGAACCCAAGTGAGCGCAGCCAAAATACCCGGCTTCTTGGTCTCCAATACCACGCGGCCGGAGTCATCGGCCGCAAGGAGCTCATCCTCCAATGGGAATGGCGCGAAACGCCCAACATGGACGACATTGCCGATGATTGAGTACTCATAATCGGGATCAAGTTCCTCGTCCTCATTGGCACAGTCACTCTGGAACTTCTCAAAGACTTCTGCGATACGGCCCGTGGAAGATTCGAAGTTGTCAACCTCGCAAGTGGCGAAGGGAACCGACAGCTCGGATCTCAGAGTACGAGCGGTCCCGAGGATCTGGCTGTATGAAGGGTCTTCGCAAGCCATTTGGCACAAAGAAGTGACCCAGAGCAGTCGCGATCCGCTCGTGTTAAGTGTGTCCACAAGCTTCTTGAAAGCGTCGTAACGATTCTGATCGAGGTTGTTGAAGAAAGGCGAGTGCTGGTCGAGAACAGCAATGACATCTTCACCTGGAGGAACCTCATCTCCCAAAATACGTCGAGTGACCTTGTACCCAGAAGCATCAAGAGCCAAGGCGAGTGAGTCGGATTTATCGCTCCTCGCGGTCTCCAAAAATGTGACGTTGTTGACTGCCGCAGCGACCTCGATGCCCTTGTCATCGATGGGCTTCACCACCATGAAATTGTTGCGACGCAGCGACTCCTGCTCAGAGTCAGACAGAATAGCTGATGTACCAAGACCTGCATTTCTCAGTGCGAACTCCCAATGCTCAGTGTCTGCATAGGGCTCGTTGACTCGGCCGTCTTTTTGAGCGCTCCACCACCATGGAAGGACGCCCAAGATCAGGTTGATCCACTTCGAACTGGAGAACAGTTCCGTGAGAAGAAGACGACCGCTTGGGCGAAGCAACTTGCGAACATTGGAAAGCGCATCAGTCAGGGCGGGCGACGCGTGCAGCACATTTGTTGCGATAATGACGTCGTACTGCTCGTCGCCGAAATTCTGTTCCACCAGATCGCGGCTGATATCCAGCGTCGCAAATTGCATGTTGGGCGTGAGCTTGAACTGCTCCTTGGCTGCGTTCACCATGCCGGACGAGGAGTCGCTGAATGTGTAGCTGGAGTACATTACGCGTCCGTCTTCGAGCGCCAGAGTCTTCAAAATGTCTGCAGTGTGGACACCCGTGTCACCGCCCAGTTCCAGGATCTTCAAATTGGGCTTGCTGTGTGAGATCTGCCTGAGCAGAGGGGCAGAATCGAAAGCCAAGTCCCGTAGTGAGTTGACGTGACTGAGGCTGTTGTCCTCAATCAGCAGACCTAGAGGATTGTCCTGGCCTTGGAAGATGGTGGTGATCCGGCTAGCTACTTTGACGATAGCGGAAGCTACTCCAGCAGCCGGGGTATTCTCCAAAGCGAGAGCCTTGTCAGTGATAACGTTCAACAAGTCCTCGCTCTCCGTTCGCAGACCACTTGAGATCTGATCATTCACCCAGTCGAGATACAACTTCAAATGCGGAACCGGAGTTTGGAGACCTTGAAGCTGTGCTTGAATGTAGTTCAAGCAGGCCCAAGTAATCTCGTCCAGAATAGTCATGTAAGCTGTACGGTTGTCATCCGCCTCAGAACGCTTGACGAGAGTGGCTTCATCTTGAAACTCGACGTGAGGAGTCCATTGGTATCTGGCGGTAGGATGCGTGTCCTTGGCATCCGCAGACGTCTCTTGGCCAGGAAGAGGAGACAGGCAAGCACCTTTCATCTGCAGAACGGTCTCGCCAGTAGAGTCGACACAATCGGCGCGCCCGACAATGGCGCCAACGCCATTAACGCTAGCCGAAGAAGAGATATCGATGTCGGTCTCGGTTCGGTACACCTTGATCTCTTCAATCAGGGTAGGAATCACCATGCCATGCTTCTTGGTGTACCCCTTGGTGGCGGCTAGACTGAGAATCTGAAGACAGGCATCCACGAGGATCGGATGAAGATGGTATCGGGCCATTTTGCTGGGGGACTCAGCACAGAACTTGGGCCGGTAAACCTTCGCTGCCGCAGTCGGGTCAACGGTACCCGTCTTAATGTCTTGCAAAGCCTGGAAGTTTGGCCCGTAGCAAAGACCAGCCTGTTGCATCATGTTGTACGCCTTCCGAGACCCAACATTCCGTGCCATGTAGGGAACCTCCCCAGCAGCGTTACCGCCATTGCGCTCGAGAGCTTTGACTTGCCCAACGCAATGTTTGGTCCAGGCCAACCCGTTGTGAGACGAGATCGTGAACTCCCACCACTGTGCGTCGAGAGTGTCCGTCAGACGGTGAGGACGCATAGTTGTGATGAGTTCGACGGGCTTATCATCAGTGACAACCAGGGCAGTGCTGACAACAACATGGCGGAGAGCATAGCCATCCTCAACGCCAGTGACCTGTCGTACTGCTTCAGCAGCCATGGCAATGTAGCCCGCAAAGGGGAACACGATGTCCTCGACGATAACGTGGTCGCGGATCCAGGCCGAATGCTCAAGATGAAACATATTTCGCCACGAGGGTTCAATATCGGTGCTCTCGGCAATTCGTGCACCTAGGAGCTCATGGTATGGGAACTTCCGGTGACGCCATTCCTTGGACAACCGGGATTCATACCAGTAGCTCTCCTCATGGTCCCAGGCGTACCTTGGTAGGTCGGGGAGATAAGTCGGTGTCTCGTCCCTTGGCATCAATTTCTTGAAGTCTATGCTCACGTTGAGTTGGTGCAGCTTTCCAATCGCGGAGAGGTAGCTTTCAACGCAGTCCTGATTGCGCATCATGGAAGAAATGTACGGATGAGAAGCATTATTCTTTGCCATGATTTGGCGCAGAGGACCGCCCATGGCGGCATGGGGACCAACTTCCAGGAATGCTGGCTTACCGAGATCCTTGTTCTGGAGAATCTTGGAGACAGCCGTCGCGAACAGAACGGGGTTCTCTAGGTTGCTCTGCCAGTACCGCGGACCAAGTGTCTGACCCTCCTCAAGTATATCGCCGCCGACACTGCTGTAGAAAAGGCAATCTCTGTTGGGGCTTTGGCTTTGAACACCTTTCAAGAGCGCCATGTACTGCTCGCCGACCTCGGCCATGTGGTGGGAGTGGTAGGCCTTGTCAACCTTCAGCAGCCGGGCAAGAACTTCTTGTCCGTTCGGTGGGGACTCCTTGATCTTCTTGACAACTGCCTCAACAGCATCGGTGTCGCCCGAGATGGTGACACTGCTGGGAGAGTTCTCACATGCAACAGTAGCTGTGGTATTCTCAAGGTAAGGCTTGACGTCGTCCCAACCGAGACCAATCGCTGCCATAGCTCCCGCTTTCTTTTGAAGCTTCGCTACGAAGCCGCGGTAGAAAGCCACGATGATAGCATCTCGAGCCGTCAGAGCACCTGCAGCATAGGCCGCAGCTATCTCACCACTAGAGTGACCAACAACTGCGGCAGGCTTTACGCCGACCGAAGCGAGACTGTCGACCAAGCCAAGCTGGACCGCAGTGCAGAGGGGCTGAGAGACCTCGGCAAGGTCAAGACGACTCCTCTTGCCCCTCTTGAGGAGCTCTTTCTCAATAGAAAATTCTGAACTACCGAGAGCGTCTTGTAGGTAACCATCGAGCCTGCGGATAGTCGAGCGGAAAACGGAGTTGTCTTGCTGAAGGAGCTCGCTACCCATCGCGGGCCACTGAGCTCCCTGACCAGTGAAGACCATCACAATCTTGGGAGCCTGTTGTGGTGCTCTAGATGAAACAGAAGGAGCAATGCTGCCGCCTTTGCTAGCAATTGCGAAGCTTCGGTATGAGTGGTGTTCTCTTCCGTTCGCCAGCGTGTATGCGATCTGGTCGAGCTTCTCCGCGTTGTTTTGGACGAAGGAATGATACGTTTCCGTCATCTTCTTCAGGGATTCCGAGGAGTTGGCAGAGAATAGAAGCAGCTGGGGCTCACTGGTGTTAACCGATGGCTTGGTGGCAGCGACTCCCTGTGACCTGGCTGATTCGAGGATGGCATGAGCGTTGGTTCCTCCGATTCCGAAAGAGTTGACACTAGCTCGCTCGTAGCTATCTTCAGGCCACGCAAGGGGCTCAGCAGCAATCTTAATGTTGCGTTCCTCGAATGGGATGTTAGGGTTGAGCGGGGTGAACTTGATATTCGGAGGAATCGTTCGGTTCTCGAGAGCCATTACCGTCTTGATGAGCGAAGTCAGACCAGAAGCTCCCTCGGAATGACCAAGATTAGGCTTGACAGAGCCGATATAGACGCCATTCTGTGAACCACCAAAAACCCGAGCCACAGCGCCCGCTTCGATGGGGTCACCAATAGGAGTACCAGTGCCGTGGCACTCGACGAATGTAGTGTCCGAAAAGTCAGTGATACCAGCTCGGGCGTAAGCTTGTCTCATCCTGTACAGATTTGGTCAGCCTTAGAACAAAGTGATACGCGCATTGAACCCAAAGAGTTACTTACAGAGCCTCGTGAGCCTCAGTGCTGGGAAGCGAGATACCATTGGTTCGACCATCAAACTGGAGACAGGTTAGTTCTCGGAATAATCGCATGACAGTATTGAAGCTTACATTCGTGGCAGTTCCCTTGATGACCGCACGTACAGGGTTTCCATCTCTGAGCGCGGCGTCCAGGGGCTTCACGTAGACGGCGCAGACCGCCTCGCCACGGGCGTAGCCATTTGCCTCCGATGAGAAAGTCTTACACGAGCCATCTGCAGAGAGGACCCCCTGCTCAGTCATTGCCTGCGTCATACCAGGCGCCAGAATGAGGTTGACACCGCCAACGATGGCAGAGGTACAGTCGCCCCTCTGTATGGCAGTCACCGCCTCATGAAGGCCAACGAGAGCAGCAGAACATCCGGTTCGAAGGGTCATGCTAGAAGAATATCAGTAAACCGCCGTGAAGTGTGCAACCTGTCAGCATGAACGCACCTTGGGCCTTTGAGGTCCATCTCATAGGCGACATTGTTGGAAAGCATGAAGTCACCATAGCCGGCAACTCTGTAAAGACCGTGTTGCTGAGTGTCTTTGGCGAACATTTCACACCAATCCTCCCCAAAGCTGCCGACGTAGCATCCGATGAGTTTGCCGCGATAATTGGCCTCGCCAGCGTCTTCGATACACTCTCTGGCTACTTCACTCATCTGGCGCTGGTGAGGGTCCTCTCTCTCAGTCGCCCCTCGAACGAAGCTGGAGAAGGCCCCATCACTCTTGCTAATGTCGTAGTCGAGGAAGTAGCCATACTCAGTTTTGACCGTACCAGGTCTGCCCGAGGGATCATAGAATGCATCGACGTTGTAACGGGATTCTGGAACACGAGTTCGCGCATCCCCTTTGGCGAGGAGAAAGTCCCACAACTGCTGAGGCGTGTGCAGGCCACCAGGCAGGCGACACGCCATACCGCAGATGGCAATCGGCTGATCATCGCGGCTGGCGGGAGAGTTGATAGGGCGGTTGATGTTATTGGTCTCATCAACTGCACTGTTGGAAGAGGACCCGAAATGCGGCGCATGGCCGTTCGAGGGCTCAGCTGTGACGGCTGTACCATGGCCGTCTGCATGATCAGTGCCATCAACACCATGGGCGTGGTTGTCATGACTAGCTGCAGTAGTCCTTTCGGACCCAACCGTGTAGGTTCCATTGATTGCCACAGGAGCCATTGCGAAAGACTTTGACTATGTAGGGGACTTTAACCTGTCGCTGAAAGGGTGATGTGGAGCGTGTGAGAGCGAATGTAGAGGCAGATGCTTTGTGTCTAAGGATAAGTCTTCTGGGCCATACGACGCACTCGAAACGTCTTATAACTTCTAGAAGCGTATGTGAAATATCATGAGCCGAACGCTCGATACAATTCGACTTTCTCCGCGATTGCTTCAACATCGTCTATCCGGATTAGATCTCCAGTCTGCCGTGATGAACCCGGAACCCTTTTAGTGACCGGTCTATCTTGCCATTCCCCGGCGTGAGACGGCGGAATCCTGCCCGGAATGCGCCTCATATCTCAGACCCGAAGTAAGCAGCATCTTGGCGCAGGCGTCTCCTCTTCAGCCAGGATAGACAACAAGAGAAGTATAACAGGTACTGTGCAATTTCTCTAGAGACGAGCGCAAACTCCAACAATCGGACCGAGGGGGAAACGGAAACGGAATCCGAAGTGTATTAACCCAAAAGCCCTCAAAGCGTCAGGCGGCGGTGCCGAAGCAACGTGAACGGGAAAAGGGCTGTGAGCAGCGGATCCCGTCACCATCAACAGGTAAAGTCTCCGAGAATTAGGCAACAGATATGGAAGGTCGTTGAAAGGAGAATACTAGAAGATGCTTGGAATTGCAAGGTGTTTCTTCAGAAACTGCGGGTTCCGCGGGCCAGTTACGCGGCCGCTGATAAACATGCTGTGCAAGCGCCAACGTGGGATAGTTTTCTTGGCGGCATGACCGTGAGATGCGCCCAGGCTAAAGGATCATGACGCTCATAATTAGTCAGTCAGCTCGTCACACTCTCAAAGGTACCTAATTGCGCCTTTTTCTTATGCCCAGACTGAAGGATTGCGAGAGCCAGGTTTTATACGCCTCATTGTGCCATCATGAACCAAACTCTCGTGTGATGCGAGAGGAGTTTAGCCGGTCTGCGACGGACGGACGAAATACATCATATTTCGGTTTCATTTAGGTCTCGAAAACAAGTTGCAACGGGGTTTTCAAATAATCTAAGCTTGAGATGTACAATCTCCAGCTGTGTAATTTACATCAAGGGGGCTGGGCATGCTTGGCGCGCATTTGATCTGACTGCTGCAACTTCAGATGATCAAGCTTTATCCTCAAAGACACTTGTCTTAACGCCGTTATTTTGGAAAATCCGTGGGGGTTATGTGTGACTAGAAACCAAAGGAGACAGTCCCATGCAAGTCTCAGACAAATTGGGCAATGATCATATTCACTCAGCAAGGGGCAGTTGTAGCTATTTTGGTGCTCACTCAATAGTTGCTAGCGACAGGGCTTAGCGCAGTGGGACATGTAGGGCGAAAATTGGCTGGGCACATACCCATCATTACATGACATCTTACTCTGTCGACTCACATACATGTGCATCACTCAGCAGTGACATGTTGGAAGTTGGTCCCATCTCATCGCGAAAAACATGACCCTGTTGGAGCAGCGCGGAGAAAAGGGCGGGGCGTCCCGCCAGTGGCTTTTCTACAAAAGATCCTAATTGTTTGGCGGCCGACAGATCAGGCAGATCAGCAACGACGCCGACTGGTGGCTCGTTCGTCCGAACGGCTCCTTCCTCGCTTACCCCTCCAAATTGGGAATGATGCCCTCCAGAGCGGCAGTTGGTCGATCAAATAGGCACCTGTCGTCTCAACAGTTGGATGATTAGACGCATGCCGCGCCACAGCCGAGACGCTAGCTGGACGTCTTCTTAGGGGGGGCCATCGAGTACTAGAGAGCAACACAAAAGTAAAGGGAATGTTGGTGTGGCCCACAGAAGGATATCTGCAATGCTACCCACGAATGTGGACGGCGACGGCGTGCCCGTTGGAGTTCGCACTGTTACAAAGCCGCCAAGAAGGCTGCCAAGACACCACTGTATGCCCCCAATACAGCCAAAGATCCTGTCTCTTCGTAGAGCTCCATCTCTGATGCTTCTGCCTCGAAGGATTCAGTAAGTGTTAATCCCTTTGGACACCGAAAGGACCTACTGTAGTGTGATTTGGCGTGAGCGGACTCCACACGCGGCAGCCAGGAGCTATCTGAGTGGCTAAAGCTCTCTCAAATGTGCCACCTCTTCGGCAGCAGGTCGAGCCGCTGTGCGTACGCCCTTCTGTTGGCCTTATGGACGAGATGCCATACAACTTCCAAAGCTTCTTTGATATAAGACGCGGGTTCCAAGTTCCGCGCGGTTCCACAAGAGGTCCACGCAAGCCGCTAGCCATCACCGCGTTGCATTTCACATACAATTAGAAGACGAGCGGTGAATGATAGACGCACTGGGCCTTGATATTCGTTGGCTGGTTTACCGCCTGCATCGATCTCGGCTACGTCACCATGTCACAGAAGAAACGGTCGAGGGCCGGCTCCGGCCCTGTCGAAGTGAGTTGCTCCTTGAACTTTCTTTGTCGCATTCGCAAAGGCTCAGGCAGAGCGCATTCATGCTACTTCGCATTCGCATGCAATTTCATATTGGCTAACAACAAACAGGACAACACTTCAGATACCCGAGATCATCTAGGTAAGTTGGACGTTATAGCCCAGTGCTTAGACCTAGGCACACTGGGGATTCGGGAATCGAAGACCAACCACTGACGGGTAAATCATGATTTAGCATGCGACCAGTGTCGAATCAAGAAAATTCGCTGCGGGAAAGAGCGACCCAATTGCTCCAATTGCACTCGCATGAATCTCGATTGCAATTGGTCTGGTCATGGCAAGAAACCAAATCAGACTGTCATGCTGTAAGTCAATTCTTTTTACCTGTCCCTGTCAGATTGGTGGATCACTGCCCCGAGAGCATGGACATGAACCCAAGTTGTGGCCCTGATTTCAGATGATTGACGCTATGCAGGAACAAATCTATTTCCAATATGGGAGAACGTCTTCGACTGATCGAAGGCAACATTTCCGGCATACAACGCTCTCTTCAACGGCTTGACTCAAGCATGACAAGTCGCCTTGGATTAGCCAGCGAAGACGTCGTTGCATTCACAGGTACCGGCTGCAGCCCGCCAAGAGGTACATCCAACCATGGCAGCAGCACCATCAGCAGCAGCAGCAGCTCGGTAGTGTCTGACATGTCTTCTCTTGGGTATCATATCGTCCGCGACGCCCAGGGACATGAACGCTGTATTGGGCCGTCTTCCTTATTGTCACTAATCCACAACATTGATGAACTCACAATACCAGAACCTGAAGGCGCCGGAACCAATGCGGCGGCAGCCCGCGAGATGATCAAGGAACTCGGCTACAGCACGGGCCAGCCACTGTATTCCAGCACACATGACGCCTCAGCAATCAAGGCTCCTCCGATGCTGATCGTCGAGGCCCTGATTGAGCCTTATTTTGAGTCGATCAACTCCCATTTGCCCATCTTCACCCGGGAGGGATTCCGCCGCCTGATGGTCGCTTCCCGTGCGGAGGCCAACCCCGCATACAACCGGCCGTTTGCCATCTGTGCCAATAACATGGTACTATTGACGCTGTCAGCCAAAGCGTTGCACTCGCAGGCGAAGAGCACCTCACCATCCAACCTGGAACCAATCACGGAATCAATTGATGTCGAGCTTATCCAATCTTTCATCGGCAATGCCAATCGCGCCATGGTCCAGGTTGAGCAGCTTCTCAGCCCTCGCTTGGTGAACGTCCAAGCTCTGCTGTCTTTGGTGGGTATTACAAGGGAGGCCACTGAAAGCTACTTCGCTGACCTTTGAGCATAGTGTTTTGTCGCCCAGATGTGGCTTTCTGAGGATGTTTTCAATCTTGCATTGACTTTGGCAGCCCACGTAGCCAAGTCCATGGGCTTGTACCAGCCACAAGCGTCCTCGTTGACAGTATCCAGCCTAAGTTCCGAAGAAGTTCAAGAACGAAGAAATGTTTTACAGTGTCTGTACTGTCTTGATAAGGCAGTCTGCTGGAACATTGGTTCGTTGCCCAGCGCCTCCACCGACGTGGTGACTACAACTGAATCGATGAGATTGTCGGAAGAGCCACCCTCCCTTATGGACGCGAAGTTTTCTCTTGCGCAGATTGAAGACGACCTGTACACAGTATTTTACTCCAGAAACGCCGCCATGCAGGACCACATCGCAATAAAAGCGAGAGCCATCCGAGAACGACTAGAGGAGTGGAGAGTCGCTTATCGTCTTGAAGAGCAAGACGACTCATTCGGCACAGGCTCTCCGTTTTGCTCAAAGCTAGAGCTGGATATTCCTCTTCATTTTGCCCGGATGAGATTGATGTGGCCTTTCGTCAGAGAGCCAGAGGCAAGAGCCTTGCTTCTTGACGACTGTCGCACAAGTCTCCAACTTCTCCAACAACTTTGGAACGCAACGTCAAACCACGACCATTACCCTAGTTTTGCATGGTAGGAGCTCCTTCATACCAAGGTATTTAGGAATAGGAACTAAAGTTTCGCAGGCTGATTGTATCCTTCCCCACAAACGTCATCTTTCATTTTGCTAGCCAGTTCGAAGATCCACAATTCCCCGTGGGTGACCTCGAACTACTAAACTTTCTCTTAACATCACTCCAAAATGTCTCCATGTTCGCGACAGAGAATTCTTACGTTGTCCGATTTTGCAGCTTCGTCAGAATTCTTACACGTCTCGCCCATGATATTGTCGACAGTCGAGACGCAACTTCTTCTCCGGAAGTGGTACTTCACACCATGGAGGCTTCGCCAACACAAATACAGAGTCAAACGGAATTGGAGCATTCAAGACCAAGAGTTTTCGATGGACAAACAGTCATCAACACACAGGATGCTTTGCATCTGCACGAAGACCTGGATACGCTGATGACTATGTGGGAGAATGGTACCAACGCTTTTACCGGCTTCTCCAGAACCAATGATCTGATGGTATTTGATGACTTTTCGCCAAACGTGGACAAAGGGCTGTGGGATCATTACAATCTTACAGGCGATATCCATGCTGATCGGGTACAAGAGACGGAGTTGCTTCACCAAGAAGAGTTATGACCAGTTGCAGATTACCAGAGGCGTAAATTTTCAGGACTGAGCGGGCGTGTCGGTTTGGCTTTGACTAGGGCTCTTTGATTGACTGAATAGAATGATATTTATCATCTGACGTATTCGTTGTTTTCGCACAATACCCATTGCAACATTGAGTTCCACAAATGTACATGAAGCTTCCTTCCTCTTAGCGATCAGCTCGGAGCCTGGTGCTTCCAATGGAGATTGAACAGAGCCCAGCGTGGATTGCTCAATGGGTGATGCAAGTTTCAATCGGAATGGGCTCCGTGCTCCGGTCTTGTCTATTTTTGATCCAGGCTTATTCCATCACTTGGAAAAGGCCAAGAGACGGACGGAATCCTACAGCCCAAACCTTCTTTCAGCTGGCTCCTTCGGTTAACCAACATGGGCATGATCTACTGGCCTTGTTCGAAAGCATCGCCCCGAATTGCACATTGTACCTTATTGGGTGTTGAGAACACCACAAGCACTGATGACGCATTTCTTTTCGATCATTGATTGACCAGCTATTGCAGAAGATTCCCGAAACAAGAATAATACTCAAAGTACGCAAGATGGAGATAAGAAAGACCGGTTGCTGTCGACGATTCCATTTGGATAATGATGGCTCCACAGCGCCAATACACCCGGACGCCAATGTTATCGACTCATTGGTATTCACCCTGCTTCTTGCATTTACCTAGACGGAACTCGCCCGCAGCTACAACTGTGCCAAATAGGATATTATGCCTGGCGCAGTGGGATGCTCATTGGCCAAACCATCTGGTAGGACGCTTACAGGGAAATGACCGAAGCGAAGTCCTTAACTAATGAGTCTGAGATGATTCATAGAAATCAAAACGTTTGAATACTCTAAAGAAACCTAATGAACAAAATCCCGGGTTGGCAAACTTGATGTATTCCTCCATAAATCTAAACCGATATCTAAGTTCCCCCCAAAGCCATGAACGACTTTGGTGTCCTACACCTCAAAAAGACCCTTGTTGAGCATGTTATCGTCAATGGGTCTTGGGGGTTCAAGAGTTGCAATGGTCTCTCTTGTCTGCCGGAAATGAACACTTCCATAGCGGAGCAAGTCGGCAAAAGTGCCTGGAGCCTGGTCTTTGCCAATATTCTCTGGCAAGTCCCACAGAGTGCCGAGGTGAGGTGAGTGAGTCAGCCCTTTTGCGCGTGTAACTTTCTGCAGGCTGGCACTTGTCAAGATAGTCCACACCACCTCCTCAGCCAACTTGTACTGCTCAGACTCCAAGTAATGTCGCTCGCCATCAACGGGCATAGCCAAGATGTCCAGTAGCTTTTGGCCACTCCCGGCAAACCCGAGGATCATCTCACCAGGCCAGTCTTCGCAGACGGTATCGAAGACGAGCACTTTGTCGCACCAATAATCGGTCCCGGAGAAACCATCTCCTGCATCGTTGGTGAGGCACAGCCGAACCCATGCCAGAACCTGCCAGATGTACTCCATGGCAGTCTGAGGAGAGACCTTCCAATCCCAGGTAAGGTTCGCATTGTCTACAACTTCAAAAGTCTCGTCCTTGGCGAACTCGAGCAGAGGATGGCTCAGCATGCCGGAAGACTCCTTGCGCCCGGTCCAAATGTGGATGATCAGGTCATGCCAGAGCTTGATGAAAGGATCTCCTTTCCGCGCAGCAATGAAGTGATTCGCCCACACTTGGTCGTAAATGAGCGGAAGGGCAATCTGGTAAGGTGTGTCGGGGTTGACGAGTTCGTCCCAGCAAATGCGGTCAAGGTGACGGATCAATATGCTGCCCACGTCCATGCATACGCCGCCGTAAGTGTACAGAGCGGCACCTCGTATGAAGTCTGCACTATGCTGCCCAGCCCATGGTCCTTTCATCGTACGATCGACGAAAGCATTAGGAAAGAGGTCGGCAGGAAGATACTTGAGAACATAGTTCGGCGACTCCGGTACGTTGTCCAGAACACGGACAGTCCAATCCGGCCCGCAGATCCGGACCCAGTCAACCACGTTGCGCCGGGCCCAAAGGGGTGCTGTGTTTGTGTGAGCGATTATCCACACGGTAAGAAAGTTGCATCATACTGTTCATCAGACCGGTGTCCCAGAAGGCCCATATATTTTTCTCAGATGTGACAGGGACATGTTGACTGAGTTGCTTGAGGATCTCGTCTTCGGATCTTGTATCCACGAAATCAGAAATTTCCAAAGAGTCCCGGTACTTCTCCGGGATGGAAAACTTGCGCTCGTTGTTCAGAGACCCCATGATTAACACATTTGCATGGTAGCTAAGACATCAGTTTCAGCATTTTGAGAATTGCTCCTAGCACAATAGCTATTTATGAAGTCCCGACACGAAATGTTTGATCAAAGCTTTTGCAATCGAAATCCGCCCTCCGTGGTCACCTCGGACGATTAGGCACTGCCCCTGGTCATCCCGGAAGCCGATGACCATCGTCGCCAGATGATTCCGTGCCGACTTGAGCCACGGAATGCACCTAAGACAGGCGAAATTTCTTTGACTGGTTACTGCGTGAGACATGGACTTGGCGGATCGAAGGCTTGGTGCCGATAGGCATGCCAAGAGCCGGTGAGTGGAATCCGTCATCCGGGTCAGCATTCGCAAGCTCGCACTCGCTTAACCCATTTATCATCTCTGGGCGCCAATCCAAGTGATTGAATTTCATGGCTTCTTCGCAAGTTTTGTCGGCTGGATTATGACATAATCCGAATGCGAATGCGCGAAGTCGTGTGAGAGGCTGGCTGGGAGTATTACGGTTTGCAGGGCGAAATGGACGCGATTTCTTTAACACTGTCATGGTCTGGTATCTACATCTACATGAGCTGCAGCAGCAGACCACTTAATGATAATTTGCTCATGGCTATGAGTACATCATAAAGGTTTTCGTTCGGAAGGTTTCGCTGCACAATAGAGCAGCAGAACTGGTGCATCCCACCCTACCTTAGCAATATTATTCCATCTTTGTTGCAAAAAACTCTCTCGAGGACGGCAAACCACACGAAAATCTCAGACTAGGCCGCGATGGGTTCTTCTCATATACGGGAAAACTCAACTTCTTCGGGAGTTCGATTGAAGATGGAAGAACCGAAGCCAATGTCGGCGACGAGGGCTTACATCGTGCGTTCTTTCTTCCTCACGACGAGAATATGCCGTACTGACTCCCACAGCGCATCTTCACCTACCTCGGGCCCAAGGAGATCATTCTTGAGGCCATTGCCGTCGCCGCTGCAGCGATTTCAGGTTCTGGACTTGCCCTTGTGAATCTTGTTCTTGGACGATTGATTATAGTCATCACGAACTATATCTCCGGCCTCTCAACCAAGGACCAATTCATGGAAGATGTCACGAAGCACTGTTTCTACTTCATTTACATTGGTGCAGGACGTCTGGTCTGCACTTACATCTACATGACGCTTTCGACCTACTCGGCCTTCCATATGGTGCGCAATTTGCGCCGTCAGTTCTTGCGGGCGGCGCTCAGCCAGAATATCTCGTACTTCGACATGAATTCGAACTCCATCTCCACACAGGCGTCGACCAACGGAAACCTCATACAATCGGGCGTTGCCGAGAAGTTGATGATATGCTTCCAAGCCATGAGCACCTTCGTGTCGGCATTCATCATCGCCTTCACATCATACTGGAAACTGACGCTGATTTTGCTCTGCGTACCCCCGGCACTCATGATCGTGATCGGCATTGTGGCCACGCTGGAGGCCAAAATTGAAACAGACATGCTCGGCATCTTTTCTGAGGCTTCTTCGTTTGCGGAGAGCCTGATATCGACTCTTCGTACCGTGCAGGCCTTCGGAAGTCGGGAGACGCTTATGTCCCACTACGAGACGTTTCTCAACAAGGCACAAAAGATGGGCGCGAAGAAGAGTCCGTTATATGGAGTCCTGTTCAGCATGGAATACTCCATCATGTACTCGGCAATTGGGCTTGCCTTTTGGCAAGGAACCAAGATGATTTCGCGGAATGAGGTGGCAGACGTCGGGACAGTCTTCATGTGAGCCATCTTCAAATCACACTCAACTATTTATGAGTCTAACCTCGAACTAGTGTCATCATGTCCGTCATAGTCGCAACACTGACTTTCACCATTATTGCGCCCTACATGATTACATTCCAACGAGCTGGGACGGCTGCTACCCAATTATTCTCTCTCATAGACAGAGAAACTCAAATGGATCCCTTCAATCAGTGGTCCGGGGAAAGGCCGGCCGATGTGTTTGTGAGCGGAGAGATTGACATGCAAAACATTACCTTCAGTTATCCTACCCGCCCAGAGGTGGCAGTTTTGGACAATTACACTCTCAAGATCCCCGCCGGAAGAGTCACGGCTCTTGTGGTAAGTCCAGGCACTAGTGTTCACTATGGCACAATTTATGCGTGGTCTTCTGACATTCACTACAACAGGGCGCTAGCGGGTCAGGGAAAAGCACCATCGTCGGTCTTCTGGAGCGGTGGTACGAGCCCTCCGCCGGGACAATCACCTTAGACGGGATTCCTATTGAAGATTTTAACCTGACATGGTTAAGAACGCATGTCAGACTTGTTCAGCAAGAACCGGTTCTTTTCAACGGGACTGTGTTCGAAAACATCGCCAACGGGCTAGTGGGTACTAGATGGGAATATGCTTCGGCGACGGAACAGCAAGAACGAGTCGTAAGAATCCAGAGCCAGCCAAACAATTCAATAATTCGGTCATTGACTTGGAGTCGCTGCAGGAAAATGCCGCCAAGCTAGCCTTCGCCCACGATTTCATCACAGAGAAGCTTCCAGAGGGTTACAGCACTATTATTGGTGAGCGAGGGGGTCTTCTTTCGGGCGGCCAGAAGCAAAGAATTGCTATAGCCAGAAGCATCATCTCTGAGCCCAAGATTCTCCTCCTCGACGAGGCTACCAGCGCACTGGATCCTCACGCTGAGGGGATTGTACAAAAGGCCCTAGAGAGTGTTTCAAAGGGTCGCACAACTATTGTCATTGCTCACAAACTGGCAACAATTAGGAAGGCGGATAATATTGTCGTCATGAATAGTGGTCGCATTGTCGAGCAAGGAACTCACCAATGGCTTCTGAAGAAGCGGGGAGCTTATGCGCGGTTGGTCCAAATCCAGGATCTCACGGTCCATGCGAAGGAATCGTCGAGACAGTCGCAAATCGAGTCCTCTGGGGCTATCATCGACAAAGAGACTGCTCTTGAGCCTGGTCTGTTGTCCGAGGCTGGCATCGTTGAGCAGCGGCAGCCATTGGCGTCGGCAAGTCAATACGACTTTGACCAAGTCCGCGAAAGAGGTTTGGTCAGTGGTGTTGTGTCTCTGATGAGAGAAAACCCCGAACTAAAATGGTACTTTGCGGTCATTGGGGTGACGTGCATTCTTGGCGGTAAGCTTCTCTCGGATTTACATGTTGGACTTCATACTAACATTGGTTGCGCTAGCTGGTGCGTTACCTGGCCAGTCGATATTGATGGCTCGAGTTATGGATGTTTTCAGACTCGAGCCTCATAGGTTAGGCGAGCGTGGCGCTTTCTACTCCCTCATGTTCTTCGTCTTGGGTCTAGGGACCTTCGTCAACTACTTCACTCTCGGATACACCACCAACGCAGCCTCTCAAAAGATGCTCGTGAAGTATCGGAAGGACCTCCTCAACGGTCTCCTCAAACAAGACATGGTGTTTTTTGACCGTCCAGAAAATACAATTGGGTCTCTCACAGGAAGGATTGATACCGTCGCCCAAGCCATGTTGGAGCTCATGAGCGTCAACGTCGTGTTGATCGTGATTACGATCATAACGATAATTGCTTGCGCAACTTTGTCTATAGTCACCTCGTGGAAGCTCGGTCTCGTCGGCGTCTTTGCAGGTCTTATTCCTCTTTCTCTAGGGGGATACGCTCGCATTCGTTTGGAGATGAGGATGGACCAAAGTAATCAGAAGCGCTTCTCGGAGAGCGCCGCAATCGCATCCGAGTCGATTCTGGCAATTCGAACGGTTTCCAGTCTCGCCATCGAGGGCCGCGTTCTTGATCGCTACACAGAGGGGCTGGATCAAGCTATTCGCCAATCCATTTTGCCTCTGTTCCACATGATGCTGTGGTTTAGCTTCACACAATCTGTGGAGTACTTCATCCTGGCCCTCGGTTTCTGGTGGGGTTGCACGCTTGTCAAAGACTCTCAAATCTCATTCTATCAGTTCTTTGTCAGTTTCATGGGCGTATTTTTCGCTGGCAATCTTGCCAGCACCTTGTTCTCTTATACCAGCAGTAAGTCGGGAGATTCCAATGACGTTTGACCAAAGACCGGCGCTGACACTGCAACAGGCATCACCAAAGGGAAGGGGGCCACCCATTTCTACCTGTGGGTGAAGTCATTGCAACCAACAGTTCAGGAGACCCAGGAGAACCGGGCAATTGTGCCACAGCGGGCGGTCGAGACTATCGACATGGACAGCGTCAAGTTCAGCTATCCCCTACGTCCGGACGTCCAGGTCTTGAAGGGCGCCAATCTCAACATTCGGTCAGGAGAGTTCGTGGCTTTGGTCGGGGCTTCTGGCTGCGGCAAGAGCACCATCATTTCCCTCCTGGAACGTTTTTATGACCCGACATCCGGCAACATCAGGGTTGACGGGGCTCAACTTATTGATATGAATCCCGATCCTTACCGATCTCATGTCTCTCTGGTGCAACAGGAACCGACGTTGTACCCGACTAGCATCCGAGCAAATGTGCTTATGGGCTTAAAGTCGGATCCATCGACCACGACAGAGTCTGAAGACGACGCTGTCGAGAAGTCACTTCGCGCAGCCAACGCTTGGGACTTTGTCAGCTCTCTCCCCGAAGGTGTCAACACCCTATGCGGCACAAACGGATCGCAGCTATCTGGAGGCCAAAGACAGCGCATCGTCATTGCTCGCGCACTCATTCGAAAACCTCGACTTCTGCTCCTGGATGAGGCTACCTCAGCACTTGACACTGAGTCTGAAAAGATTGTGCAGAATGCACTTGCCGACTCAGACGTGGGCAATCGAGCAACAGTGGCAGTTGCACATCGATTGAGTACAATCAAAGATGCTGATCGGATTTATGTTTTCAGTGGCGGGCGCATCTTGGAGCAAGGCACGCACAGTGAACTGTTGAGGTATGGAGGGCTTTATAAACGGTTGTGTGAAGCGCAAAGCCTCGGATCATAGTTGTCCATCAACATGACTCTCATCAGCTGGAAATGGCCACAATCACTTTTAGACATACTGTAGATATATAATACACGACCCATTAGACGTTTCAAACTAGATCTCCGAAGAAGACATGTTGCAATTGAAAAGCGAGGGTACGAACACAGCTTCAGCGATTAGCGTGGATCTCGGCAGCTGTCGGAATGGAAAACTAATACTTAAGTGACATGTGGATTATCATACTGTACTTTTCTACGGCGTCTGAAGACCGAGTGTCGAAATATCGGTACTAGCTTTGTCTGGTTCATCAGTCTCTTCTCCATCATACGAGTCTTAACGCAATGTCAACATTCTTTGCACTCATTCAATGTCCTAGTAAGCTCGAAAGACCCTCACACAGGTGGACGATAAGGCTCACCAAAGATTTACACAAGAACGTTCGTTAGTTGCACAAACTTAGTGAACAGAAGATCAATAGATAAGCAGTGTCCCCGCGTGTCTAGGGTAGTGCACAACTGCCCGATGAACATTCTTTTGATGCACGATAATCGAAATTCCCCACCCCCAAGAAACCATCAGCTTACATGTAGGATATCTAATCTGAACAAGATTTGGGTGCTAATGAAAACTAAAAACTCTCTCCCCTTGAGGCTTGGAATGATGGAGAGCCTTGGTCACTAAACTGATCCATGAATTGCTCGATTCAATTCCTCCTCGGTTGGAAGATTGACGATGACAAGGTACAAGACATCCTGCAAAGTTTGTCAGTTAAGTTGCCGAGAGGCCCATGAGGCTCCTCACCTTTTGCAGTAGACCCATCCAGCCGGTTTTTGAACCCTTTGTTGCCTTTTTCTTCTGCTTGGCCGTCTCGGAGACAGGCTCCGCCTCGTCAGGCTGTCCATCTTTGTCGTTAGTTGGCTGACTGTAGTGACCTCTGCCAAACGTCTTGCCCTTCGTAGACCAGTTACCGCCGGTGACGAATGCGACAATATCTCCGCTAGCAGCCGGGTGAGTCGGGTCAGCGTATCGCGACCGAAACTCGGGCCTTGGCAGAGAACTGGCAACCGTAAACGTGGGGTTCCTTTCAATCCACTTGGCCTGCGCGCGTCGGTCCATGAAGTCGTCAAACCATACCTCGCCACGATCTAGGGCATTCTTCCTTTTTCCATTCGAATGTGTCTTCATCGCTTCGGCTGTCTGTTCGGGGGTTGGAAAGACGAGTGGCGCTGGTTCAGGGGAGTAGAAATCCCCGCTCGAAGGTTGTGTCCTTCTCTTGACGTGCCTTTGCAAACTCTTCATGATAGCGTCGGTTGACGTCTTTTCCTTCACATTCCTCATTGTCTGGAGGAAGTCGACGTCTGCCTTGGGCAACGGAGGACCGATTACTCTCCCGTCAAAGCCGACAGGCGTCATCAGTTCATCGCTTGCATCAGGCTTCCACGTTGTGATTAGGCAAATCAGCCCGCGCGGCATGAAGAAGTCCTTGTTGATATGGTCGAGGAACTTGGCAGACTTGCTGCGGCTCTGAGCCTCCATGGTAGCGTCCGTAGCAAACGCGACGGCGACGCCCACCACAAGCATGAACGGTTCAGGCGTGGCCATACCTGCGAGGCCGGCCAGATTCATGGCATAGAGGTACGGATTCGGTTCCAGAGCCTTGTTGAAAGTGTCGATAAAGTCGAGGAATGACCCCTCATCAATGTCTGCATTGGCTAAGATGGGCGTATAAGCTCGCACGAAGCCACGAGCACGCTTCTTGGGTCGCCTTTGAGGTACGACAACTGGCAGCTCTATCCTTGTCGAAGTACCCCTCCCTTCTGACGGAGAGGGATGTCTTTTCAGGAAAGCCTGGGCAAGATCGGCCGGCTCTTTTGATGCCTTGTTCTCAGTCGGTCCTTGAGTCGGTATCTGATTTGTCTGATGGTCTTCGTCGTCGCGCCTCCAAATGCTTTCGTTGATTTGCTCTGGCGTCATGACCGATGCATCCTCAAGCTGCTCATCCGAAATTACTATTTGGTTTGCTTCTGATTCCTTCCTGTCGCGTCGATACTGCACAACCTCTGACACAAGACCGACGATAGAAGCTGCGACTCTGATGATGCCGTCCACGGGATCATTCTTGTTGCCAATGGCAGAGTCGGACTGCTTTCTCTTCTTCGTCTTGTTTTCACTCATTGCATCCTTTACAGCCTGCGTGGCTGCCTTCGTTGCCAGCTTCTTCCCCTGCTTGAGAAGTGCAGCGTGGCCCATGGCTGCGAATAATTGATAACAATGAATAGCAATCGAGCGCAAAAGGATGAGATGGTTCAAAAGTCTTTCGGGGGATGAAACTTGGAAATTCAGCACTGAAGCTTTTCATAATCAGCTTGGATCTCAGTCACATTCAAAGACGGGAGGCCCCCGCAGTCCCTGGTCCAAAGACACAATTCTATTGCGGCTGATGTATTCCATGATGAACGTCTTACATGGTCGAATGAAATAGGCGCTTTCACATGGAATCCACCTTGAGAGGCTGCATACCCAACCCCAACGGCGCCTGCGTGAAAGCTATATCGGCCATGCTTAAGCGAAAGCGATGCCAAACGACAAAGGTTGGGGCTATTACTCTGCCGCCGCAGTAGTGCTTTTACATGAGCCCTGGATACGAAGGATCGGCTGCATGTCGATCCCTTGGCGTCTGCCTGTCTGCTTGTCTTATTTTTGCGAATGCGATCTTGGCGACGCACCATGAATTCCAGAGTAATTCTGGAGGCGCAGCACTTGAGGAAGCGAGTGCGATTGCAAAGCCCTGGAAGGTAAGACATCTTGGCGAGGGAAAAGCTTATGGTTTCCGCCAGCCAAGTACGGGCCATGAGACGCATGGTAAGCAAACATTGGTGAGACAAACAGCCAATGTTGCATTCGGCCACGTCAGTCAGCGGCGTCCGGACGCCGTCTCCCGGGACGGCAGCAGACGGACAGCTGTGTACAAATCACAGGAGCAGAGGATTTGGAAGTACGGCTCACTTCTCATTTACGAAGCGTATTATCGGCGACGGTAATCTTCTCAGAAGCCTTGACAACGGGTCCCGGATGTCTAGCACCCCAGGAAGGGCCGTCATGGGCCATGGTGCGACTCGATTGTGTTCTCGCTTTTACAGCCGTGGTCCATCCAGTCACAGCCTCTAGTCCTGATTCATGCCCTTCCACTTGGGTACGGTCTCGAGTGGACTTCCTGCGAAATAGCCAATGCCACTAAGATCCAAACGCGCTGTCTTATTTCCCAGAAACCAGTATTCTCCGCGCACATCTGACGCAGCTTGATGCGACATAGACACATGACATCTTCAGGTTCTTTCAGCACATGTAGCCCGCGACAGCAGGTAAAGCTTTCACAAATAAACTTACTGTGCTGGAGGGAGTTTCAGCACTCCATCTTGAATATTTGTGTTTTGAAGCCCCTGTAACCTCAGACTAATGGATTATTGTAGTAATCCAATCGTCTGAAGTTGGGGGAGGGACAAAATTCCGAGAAATCATTTGTAAAGAATTCTTTTATGAATTTTTATATAACTAGGGATATATAAGAGGTCCCCCTTACTCTAACTACCCCCTATATATCTAACCGCCCTTATTAACTACTACTACGCTATAGTAATTATATATATATTTTTAAGTTCTTTTAATAAAGTACTATACTTTAATAATATAAAATACTTAATTTAATTAATATTATATAGTTTATTTATTTTAAAGTTTATTTTAATATATTTAAAATATCTTTATACTTTAACTTAATAATATATTATTTTATTAAAGTATACTAATAGAAAGTAGTAGTATATTTAATATATTATTAAACTTTATACTAGGGGATTAAGTTATATATATAAAAATCTATATACTTTATTTTAGTTTTTTTAAGTAATTATAAAGAAACTATTACTATTTTTAAAGTAGTAATAGATAGTATTAATATAGTATAGTAATAATATTTTAATATTAAAAGAGTAATAAGTTATAATAGTATAAAGAGAGAGATATTTACTCCTTAGTAATTTATATTCTCTTTATATACTTTTATAAGTAGTTATAGAGGTTTCTCTATAAACTATCTTAGTTTTTAATTATTTCCCTATAAGAGTTATATAGTAGTTAATAAGGTGCGCCTCTAGGCGGTAAACTGCGAAGAAAAAAGTTAGAAGGGAAGAAAGAAAGGAAAATTCTAAGAAAGCCCACCTGAGTAGCTTACATCCCATGGTGTGTTTGTATCTGATATTGTTAGAAAACTGTTACATGGTGCTGTGATAATCTAATCAGAACATCACGCAGAACTCATGGCTTTCGTCAGTTGGTGATGAGGCTGAATCGTCCGTTCAAACATGTGTATATTTTGTCTAGTCCCTCCTGTGGCGGAATAATGTGATTTAAACAGTTTGAACCTCAAGTTGTGATCAATTTATTCGTCTAGTTAAAACATTTATAGTACCTGCCCGACAAGTGCCCCTCTAATTGAAGATCTCTCTGACATATCTTTCCCTGGGCAACTCCTGCTCCCATCTATCTGTGTCTTGCACCGTGCTCTTGCCGCTTTTCTTATCAGCTTCGTACAGCATCGGACCCAAGACATCAAACACGCCGTCCGACATCTTCTTCCCCCCGCATACATAGACCACAGCACCTTCGTCCCACCTCTTCATCAATTCATCCCGAGTCGCCTGTAAGCAGTCCGTAACGTACTTGAATTCGGCACCCGGATCACGACTGAAAGCGCGGTGAACCTTGACAACACCGAGGCTCTCATATTGATTGAACTCGGCCCGATACATGTCATCCAAGTTAGCGCCGCGGCAACCATAGAACAACAAAGCCGGAGCCAGAAGTCCCTCAGCCTGCGCTCGTTCCTGCACAAACCCACGGAAAGGCGCCAGACCAGCTCCCGCCGCAATCATGATGATAGGCGTTGTTGAGGGAGACGCCGGTAATCGAAACTCGCGGGGTGCCGGGAACAACGAAGCATAAAGAAGTTGTCCGACCGAGACCGCTGTCAGGAAGTTGGTTGCAACACCGCAATCTGCGACGCTGATCGTGAGGTCGGTGTGATGAGGGTCCTTCACTGGCGAAGACGAGATGGAGTAGGTTCTGGGGCGCATCTGTGGCAGCATGGAGAGGAACCTGGAAAAAGGTAGGTTCACCGAAGGAAATCTTTCGAGGAGATCCAGGACTGAGACATGTTTGGCTCGGATTTCCGCTTCATAAAGGTCCTCAGCCAGGCTGAGGAGAAGAGTCTTTGTGGACTCATTTACCACATCACTTCGACTCCCAGAATCACTCGCCTCAGTCGCATCAGCCAAAGCTTTGATGTTTCGTTGGCTGGCTGGTTGACCAAGCTCGACGTAAGTACTCAGCAGCTCTCCTGCTGAGACTGGCGTGTCGACTGGTAACCCGAGGGGTCTGGTACTGCTGATGATCAGAACCGCGTCATGATCAAGCTGAAACCGTGACAGGGCACGGGTCACCATCCTCTGGCCATTCCTGGGAAGTATCTGGAGACGATCACCAGTCTGAAATCGAATGTCATCCGGCAGTCTGAGGGTCAGATGATGCTTCTGCGGGACATCGGGATGTGAGAGTTGTTGCGTCTGAGTAACTGCGGTTCGAAAGAACCCTCGCCGAGTGGCGAGTCTCCCTGGAGTACCAGGCTCAATTTTGACAGTCATGTCTGCCCCCACGGTTTCCACTGGCTGAACGTTATACTTCTCGGCGAGTGCTGGCCAAAGGTTTTCCATTGACCATCTCTCAGCATCTGCAAAGAGATCTGCCGTTGCCATATCGGAGAAGGTGGCTTCAGTGAGCCGTACTGCTCCGGCCTTCTTCATCATGTTATTGACAAGAATGGGAACCTTGTTGTGCGTGGCTACCCAGTCGCTATGTCCTGCTTAAAGTCAACGTGGAGCCTTAGTAAGGGTTGATGAAGAGTACTCATACCTAAACCAAAGACGCTATAGCTCACCCCCTGAAGGTCTCCGGTCGCAAGGCCGCTAAGCCATTTCACAAAGTCGTCAGCGTTGTCAGAAGGGTATCCATTGTAAGAGGCGGCGATGATAACGACTGGCTGATCCTTTGGCAGCTTTCCCACTGCGTTGTTCATTTCTGTCACCGTCACGGCCTCGAATCCAGCCGCTACCGCATCATCGGCCAACCATCGGGCGAGTGTCTCGCCGGTGCCAGTATTGGAACCATACAAGATCGTCATTGGATGCGCAGGCTCGGTCCTAGGCTGTGGTCTCTGGGCATTGGGATTGGTCTTCCGTTGAGTGGCTTGGCTTTCATGCTTGAAAAGATCCCCTGGCTTTTTTTCGTGACGCAGCCGCGCCTTCATTCTGAAGCCTTCAGGCTTGATGGTAAGCGTTTGAAGAACCTTGAGCTTGTAGTTCGGATCATCCATCTCGAAGTCGAAGTGCTGTAGGAGCATGGCCATGGCCTGGGAGGAGTTGGACTGTTAGCAATTGCCTCGATAGACGTAAAGATGGGTTGAAAGGTGTACCATCAAAGCCTCCTGCCAGGCAAAGGCTCTCCCAATACAAGCCCTAGCTCCGTTTCCGAATGGTTTCCACGAGTTTGGCGGCAACTTGTTGAATCCATCACGATGCATTCGTTCAGGCTTGAACTCCTCTGCATCATCACCCCATACGGCGGGATCGCGATGTAGCTGATGCAACACAATCACGATCGGATCCTCCTTGTTGACGACATACTTGCCACCTAGAACCTCGCCATCCTTCAAGGGACGTACATGAAATCCAGGTGCAGGGGCATGCAGCCGTATCGTCTCCTTCAGAACAGCATCCAGGTAAGGAAGCTTCTGGAGGTGTTTCAAGGTCATGGGTTCGCCAGCTTTGAGGATGGAGTCGACTTCCATCCGCGCCTTGGCCATCTTGTCAGGGTTTGCCAGCAAGAAGTAGAAAGCGAACGATAGCAGACCAGATGTCGTATCATGTCCTGCGATCAGGAACGTGTGCAAGTTCCACATGATTGCGTCGTCGCTGAGCTTATCGCCAGTCTTTGGGTCCACACCGTGAATCATCAAGTCAAGTAGAAGCTTGGAGTCGGGGTCTGGACCTGCGGCGCGGCGCTTACGGATGATTTCCTTGCAGATGTCAGCCATCGTCTGAATGTCGGCCCTATACTGTGCGTCGGCTTTGAAGCGCATTGCATTGATTGCATCCGGGAATTGCGCTTTCTTGTCTGACTCGACGAGGACTCTGGAAAGACTTTTGACGTAAGCGTGCATGTCATCATTCAAATAGAAGCTATTCAGTCGGTAATTCATGGCGCAGAGAGTGATCGTGTCTACAGTGAGACGGGTGAAGTCGTCAACCGCATCTATTGAGGTTTCAGGACCATGTCGTGCCCTGTATTTTGTGTCAGCAACAAACCGCTAACAGAAAACGGTCTCCAGGGACGTGCCATTTCAGACACATTTGTTCAATGATGTCTTTCATACCATCAAACATGTCATGAATTTTGAGGGGGCTGAAGTTTGGGAGGAGGATTCGATGTGCGACCCCCCACTCGTGATTTCCGTATTGAGCTGTGAAAAGCCCGTCGCCGCCAGCGTCTCGAAGGTGGTGTAGAGCTCCGTATACAACTTTGCAGAAGCGTTTTTCATCGCTGAGCTCATTGGCGAGCTCTTGAGAGCCGACGATGATCTCTCTTGTTGATCCAGTATAAAGCTGAATGATGGGTCCTGTCATTTGTCAATTCAGATTCGGTCTCACACGTAGTCCCAGGAGGGGAATTAGTACCATAATCTCGCATAAGATCTATCACAGACTTGAGGGTGTCATTGATATCGACATCCAGCACACTGCCTATCAGGGGGATGGCTAGAATTTGTCAGTACGGATCATGGCAGATTACCAGAATTGTTCTTACGTGGAGGGCCAGGGATGGGGACGATGCCATTGAGCATCTCCTGATAAGTTGGCTTTTTCCTGAATAGAAGATGAAGTGCCCACTGAAACCAAGACATCTTAGGCTCCTGAATCATTGCGGATTTTGACATAGATGCAGACTCCATGATGACTTAAGTCAGTACTCAGTTGAGGAATTGAATATGATGGACATGATGCAGAACACCCATTCTCCAGGCAAGCCTGATGGGCCCTTAAAAGACGCCTAAAATTTCAATTGCACAATTAAATGTTTTGATGAGGCACGAAAAAACAGTCTGACCATCTTTCGATCAACATTCGAGAGCGGACTGCCCCGGTCCAAGTGGGGTCCGGAATCCGGGCCCCGGTCCGGCCCGGAAACTGCTGTTCAATCCGTCGGAACGCGGACAGCGGACAAGTGTAAGCTATCATGTCGCCGCGGATCAGATGTAAGCAAAGCATTGTAGGATTTGATCCTTCTAGCTGTCGGACTCCGAGCCGCTCAAACCAGCTGGCCACGGGGGCGTTCTGCAATAAACCATGAGGCAAACTGGGTATTGCGCCTGTATTCGGGATGCATCCTCCCGGCACGAACACCAGGTTTTGATAAATATTCCCATCGTAAGATATCTCGGGAGCAGCTTGTAACGGATTTCTTTTATCATCTAAACAAACCAACTCATTCGTCATCCCGTCTTCCGATTCATAAAGTCCCACAAACATGGCAGCTCCCGGAACCAAGACAATCCGCAACTTGAACGGTACTTGGATTGTGGTATGCTAATGCCCATTCAACTAGTACCGCGATTATGATCTAACAGGATACAAAGAACAGATCGCTCTCGGATGATTTGTCAGACACTTTGGCTATGGTAGGCAACTAATGTTCGCGTCCGTCAGAAAGCCCCTCTAACCTTTACCCAACTGTAGCAAGGTCTGAGCTGGATCACTCGCAAGGTCCTCACCAGTGGCGGAATCAGCCTTTCCATCACGCAGAACTCCTTGACATCCGAGGATTCCGGCGACGACCCAATCTTCAGTATCCACCAGGAACAGACGGTGACCCCCGGCAACTTCAAGAGTGAGGATAACTATGTTCTCGACGGCGTGGATCGCGACCAAAAGACGCAGGCTTTTGGAGCTCTGGTCACAAACGTCAAATTCGTTTCGATTGACAAGGTTCAATGCGGCGACCTTGGTGGGCGGCTTCGGGAGTCTGGGGTGACTGAGGTTATTGAGGAGTTTAGCACCAGCAAGAAGGGCGCTTGGTCGACGTTGACCACTTGGGCCTTGGAGGATGTTGATTCTCAGAGACGCCTGACTCAGTCTAGCACTACTGAGAAGAACGGGAAGAGTGTTACGGCTCGTTTGGTTTATGATTTTGCGAACTAGGGTTTGCGAAGTTGTGCCTGGTCATTCGTACATGCCAGTTTCGGAGCGTCACCCGATTGCGTCAAAGTCAGACACTTGATAGTCAAATTCCTCAAAGCTATCGTAAAGCAGCGGAATCTGTCATTTCCTGCGCAAATCGTGATCTTGATTTATCATGTCCTCGCTGTCATCCTTGGTCTTGTCTTGTTACCATACTTTGTCCACCCGCATAGCCAGCGACCTCCCCGGAATGGCGAAACTTTACTATATTCATCTTGAAAACCCCTCAACCCGATCCGATGCGACTACTAGCAGCCGGTTAAACATTGTTCAGGGATGATTCGCGAAGGTCATGTAATAATGAGCTATGACGAGATTCACTTTGAATCGTATCCTGAGCATATCAGTATCCTATCGAAAACAGGCGTTGCCGCGCTTCTGCTATTTCACACAAATTTACCTGTGCAGAAAAGAGAGTCATGATTACCCGGTGCCTCATTCAGCCAAGGCCGAGATGAAGGTCAAGCGGAGATAACACCGCCAATACGTTCTGCCCTGAATGTCAAGCATGGCAGAGGTGCAGTCAGCCAAGTGATCACGGCTCGTAGCGATAACTGAAAGAACGGCGACCCCGACAACTCGGCCCAAAATTGGCATCATGGATATCGGAGTCCGGTGAGCGGATTCCAAGCACCGACGCACAGACTGAAGACTTCCTAGCTCATGGATAAGAAACGGATTGCAGCATCTGGCAATCATATAAAGCCAGCCTTTCACAGAGAGTTGAGACGAGAAGCCAGCACCATCAGCCATTGCAATCTCATTCCTCATTTTAATTACACTTTACACTTCTTGGGATCGTCGTCTACACAATGAACTCCACAGCAGACGAGTCGGTCTTCACGCAAATTGCGCAATGGAATCAAGCGCAAGAGCTCAGAGCTCCTAAGATGAAGGACGTCTTTTACCGCAACCTTGAAGAAGCTCTCGACATGCGACGAAGCCAGCATAATCTCATTACTTTGCGAAAACGCAAAGATAACATTGACTTTTCTTCAAACGACTTTCTCTCTCTCGCTACATCCGGACAGCTCCGTGAGGCTTTCCTCGAAGAGCTTCATCGGCACCCCAACTTCACTGTTGGCAGCACTGGCTCTCGTCTCCTTGACGGCAACAGCGATTATTTCGAGGATCTCGAGGACGAAATCGCTGCTTTCCACGGCGCTGAGCGTTCTCTCATCGTCAACTCCGGCTTCGAAGGCAACTCGGCAATCTTCTCATCCATTCCCCGCCCAGGCGATGCGATCGTGTTCGACGAGCTCGTGCATGCCAGCGCCCACGAGGGTATGTCACGCTGCATGGCTAAGGTCAAGGTCTCCTTCAGCCACAACTGCGTCGACTCTTTCCGTGAGGTTTTGGAGATGGTGCATGAGTCCGAGCCACTGATTCAGCGAGGGCAACGCGTCGTACTCATCGCCGTTGAAACGGTCTACAGCATGGACGGTGACGTGTGCCCGTTGAAGGAAATGGTTGAGGCCGCAAAGGAGGTCTTACCAAAGGGAAATTTCCAATTCATCGTCGATGAAGCGCACGCTACTGGAGTCGTTGGTGACAAGGGAGTCGGACTTGTTTCCGCACTGGGCCTCCAGAGAGAGATTGCTATTCGCTTGCATACCTTTTCTAAAGCGTTGGGGGCTTCTGGCGGTAAGTCATCTCCAGCCACCATTCGAAGGCTCATTTCTGATTCTTGAGCGTAGCTGCCGTACTCTGCAACGATACCATCCGGACCATGTTGGTGAACCACGCCCGGCCCATCTGCTTCACCACAGCCGCATCATTCCCTACCCTGGCTGCTATCAAAGCAGCTTACCGACTCCTCGCAGATGGGAAGACAGAACCGGTAAGTCCTAAAAAATCTCAGTATCAGAGCTTGACAACTTGACTAACGGACGAAAGTCTCGTATGCGACTTCAAGAACACATTCGGCTTTTCTATAAGTCGATCACCGACAATCAACACTACAAAGATGTCCGTGACGCTGGAATTATTGATATTCCTCTGGCCGAGGAGTGGGAAGCACAGCCCATTCTTTCCCACATCGTTGCAGTCCTCACAGAGCCGCGTCATAACTACTTCCTCTCCATTCACCTCCAGCTTCTGCGCTTCTGGGCTTTCCCCGTTGACCCCCCTGCAGTGCCAAAGGGCACCAACCGCGTTCGCATCGCATTTCACGCCAGCCTCACCGAAGAACAGGTCGTTGGACTTGCTAGTGCTATCTGCGAGTGGGCCAAGGAGATGTTGGACATCAAGAAGAGTGGGAAAGAGGGTGTGCTGCCGACAGCGGCTCAGCAGGTGTACAAGATTACGTCCCTGACTCCTCGCTTTGATCAGTACTCCGTCGAGTGAAGTTTGGCATGACGCGCAGTACACCCTTTTCTCTCGCGAGGGTCACTTTATCAGTTTAGAATGTTAGAACATCTTCTGTCTGGAATTTAGATTCATCAAACCAAACGTATGGTGGTCGCAGTTACTAGTGATTTGCTTTGCGCACGAATAAGCAATGCGAAGAGTACGAAATTCAATCGAGGGCTATAGTGTCACAGACTCAAGCCGCTCTTAAGGTGGCGACAATGTTGTGAGATGAATCGCCCAGTTCCCGGGTCGTTACAGAAAGCATGTCAAGTTTGATCTAACAAAAGCCCATCCTGGAGTCTGAGGATCGGAGAGTTCCCATCTCAAGGCAGTTCATCAATGGTCTGGTGAGGATGAGACTTCGTGGCCAGGCAGTTTCTCCTAGCGAATTGACTCCAGTACATTATTGAGCGAGAATGTGGTATTTTGTGAGTTCTTTAGATAAGAATGGTGCACTGCGGTGACCTTCGACCCTTTCGCTCGCTGGAAAGTGTATTCTAGTCGTTGACTCGTGACCTCGTCCTCCGGAACACTCCACCAATATTGTTGGATTTGTTTTATTTGAGAAGCCTTCTGGGCAGTTGTACCATTCACAAACTCACATGAGACGTGTATTTACTCGCTTCTAGTGGAATGCGAGCGCCATGTTGCAAGTTTTGTGTGTTCCAGGACGTAGTTGCCTGGTGCACGAGTACAGTCTGGTGAATAAACCTGATGCTGTGCTTGGTCAAAAGAGAACTAACCCTTCGGAAAGGAAGATGGAAGCAAAAATCATTCAAATTTTGCAATACTGCCCGGAAAAGCAGCCGCCGGAGTAGGCAATCGTCGCGGAGGATCGGGCCCCATTCCCGGAACGCCGGGGCTGACGCGACCGGATCCCGGTATCCGGCTTCACCACTAAACGTCCAAGAGGACGTGGAAGGGCAACAACAATAAAATACGGTGAAAAACCCATAATTCAACCTGCTATTCTGATATATCACCATCGATTCAACAGAGATTACCATGCAGAACTTCACTGGCAAAGTATGTCAAGGCTCTTTGGCTGGCTTTCTGACTTCTGACCAATGTTAGGTTGTGTTCATCGCGGGAGGATCGACTGGACTCGGCAAGTCGATCGCCGAGATCCTTGTCGCACGCGGTATGGGAATGCCGTAACAACTTGAGTATTTTTCTAATAAGAATTACAGGCGCTCACGTTACGATATTTGGTCGCAGGCTCCAAGTGTTGCAACAAACCCGACAGGAGCTCTTGCAGCTCGCTAGCAGCCCGAAGCAAGAGATCAATGCCGTCGCGCTTGATCTTATGAATGCGGCACAGGAAAGTTGAAAAAGTTTCAAAGATATCAAATGCCTTTTCTAATACGTCCAGCAGGTCGATAAGGTCTTCAGGGAGCAACCCCGTACTCCCGATGCGCTGTATTGTGTCGCTGGGGGTTGCGTTTCCCAACTTGGCTTCTTCACAGACCTCTCTAGCCAGCAGCTTGAGCAATGCATGCAAAACAACTACCTAACAAGCGCTTTTCCAGCTCATTCGCTTCTCAAACTGTGGATCGACGAGGACAAGAAGAGCTCTGGAAACGAGGGACAGAAGACGCGGCAGCTTATCTTCATTAGCAGTGCAGCTGCCCTCTGCAATGTTCCTGGCTATATTGCTTATGCAGGTGCGAGAGCATTCCATTCCTTAATCTCTTCTTGAGATTGTCAGACTCACATGTGTGCTATCAACAGCCCCCAAATGTGCCCAACGGGCACTCGCTGACACCCTCCGCCAAGAAGCCGCCATCTACTCTACTGCAACCTGCCAGTACAAGGTGCACTGCGCTTTCCCGAATACCTTCATGACGGATGCGTTTCTGGACGAGCAGAAGACCAAGCCCGATCTCACCAAGCGTATCGAGTCGTCTGATGGCGCTATTGAGAAGCTTAAGACGAAGATGCTTTCGGCTGAATATGTTGCAGAATACATTGTCAGAGGGGTGGCCAAGGGGGATTTTGCTCTCGTCAGTGACTTCGACACGGAGGTTCTGTGGAGCAACATGGTTGGCTCATCGCCCAAGAGGGGCTTTGGCTTCGTCGACTCTATCCTTGGGTTGCTTTCGGGGTTCTTGGTCTGGCCGATTTTGAGATACATCTGGACGCGCATGTGCACCCAAACTCAGAAGAAGAGTGTGTGACGCAAAAGCACAGAAGATCAAGTGATGAAGATCCGGTTTGCAGAATAGCCGGGGTTTGAAGTTTTGTTTCAATTATTATGCAGCTGGTGCAGTTGAATAGGTAGATCACTTTGACATTTTTCAACGTCTGTTCTCAAGCTGGTCGCGCAGAAAGTCCCCAAGTATAGCCATATGTTTCCACGTAAACGTGCAGCATGCAAACCGCACAGAGCTGCAGGATGGAACTTAAAGCGACGGTAAAGCTGGCCAGCCAAGCTTTCGCCTTCCCAGATGTCACCTGACTAAGCTGATGTGATCCCAAAGCTAATCTTTCTAGGCGTCGCGTGTGCTGTCGGATTTACGCGGAGGTAATCCGCTGACACCTCATCACCAGGGTCCAACCGAGTATCCTTGACTATTTCCAGCGGCGTCGCTTTCCTGCTTATGGGTCGACCGAACACATAATGACCATGGAGACGACTGCCAAGCTCGCCGTCCTCATCGACGCCGATAATGCCCAGCCTACTGCGGCCCCCGCTCTGCTCGCTGAAGTCGCCAAATATGGCACCGCCTTTGTGCGACGGGCCTATGGTGACTGGACCGGTACCAGCCTCAAGGGCTGGAAAAACCAGCTCCTCACACAGTCGATCCAGCCGATTCAGCAATTTGCATATACCCAGGGAAAGAACGCGACGGACTCCGCTATGATAATTGATGCTATGGACCTACTCTATACGAACCGCTTCGATGGTTTCTGTCTCGTTTCCAGCGACAGCGATTTCACACGGCTAGCAGCGCGCATCCGCGAGTCTGGGCTGGTTGTATACGGCTTCGGGGAGTCTAAAACGCCCAAGCCCTTCGTCTCAGCATGCGACAAGTTCATCTACTTCGAGAACCTTGTCTACGATGAGCAGCTTGCAGTGCCACAAGAAAAGGCCGCCATTGTTGAACCACTCAACAAAGAAGCTTCTTCAACGACGGTCAAGAGTGACATCCACCTGAAGAGACTGTTGCGAATGGCGGTTGAGGCCGCGTCGGACGACGAGGGGTGGGCCAATCTGGCCAACGTGGGCGAACACATCACCAGGCAGTTTCCGGATTTCGATCCACGCAGTTTCGGATATCTCAAGCTTAGCGATTTGGTCATTGCTACCGGTGTATTCGATATCGATCGTCGCAGTCCTGGAGAGGGAAAGGCGACGGTCGTCTACGCGCGCGCCAAGCCCTCGAAGCATGTAAACGATGCCAGGATGACGGGTCCATCAGAAATCCTCATCTAAGTCACGATGCGGTGGTCAAGAAGATTAGCCTGGGCTGGGTGGGAGGAAAAGAAGGATTCTCATGTTCTTTTTAGTCATAAAGTCTACCGTTAACATTTTGGTTGACTCTACCACACCTTCTTGACCAAGACACATTTCGATGCATTCGCGCCGATATCGAGGGAAAAGGAAACTCATGTCAATGCATCCGCGAGTATTGAGTTACATGCCTGATCGGATTGGCCAGCTGTATTTGCAATTGCTCCCAGGAGAGGAAGGCGCGTTCAATCAACTGTGTCCGAGCTAAGCATCGTACAGGCAGGATTGACCCCGTCTACGCAGCAACAATACGACTTTGATGGCGCCTAAATATCAACCTAGTAGCACGTTGAAAAAACAGTTGAAGACTTGTTAGGATCAAGCGCGCACGAGTATGCCTGGAACCTTTGGTCACCGATCAAGATTCACCAACAATCACGACACGCATACACCACTCATTTGAAGGGAGGCATGCATCAGGGTTTCAACAGATGTAGTGCATTCTAATCTGAGGACGTATAGCACCTGCAGTAAGGCCATCTCTTAAACCATTAGACCTGAGATGTTGTTCTGCAATTCCAGTGGTATACCATCACAGATTTCCTCCTCAAATAATGGGGTCAAACGTTCCGATAATCGACAACGCGACGAAGAAGACCAAAAACACCCCAAGGACACAGATCTTAAACTCCGAGGCCGTATTCTCTTGGATCTCTTGATCATCGAAGTTGTAATCAATGATGGAAAATCCCTCATGAAGGACGGTCAGATTTTGTCCGTTAGTCAACAGGCAGATTTCCCTGAAAATCCATTGGGACAGCATAGGATTTGCTGGGGTGAAGAGGTACTGGGGGGGTATTTCGCACCACTGAGAGCAGTTGTTGTGGACGTGAACTGGGTTTGGGTAGCAACAAGCCACCATTTGAGGATCGGTCGCGCCGGGGCTGGGTGCCAAGAGGGCTGCGGCAGGTGTTTTGTTCCGCCATTCAGGTAATGAGGGGATCATCTCCAAAGAGCATGAGCCATTAGGGGAGGTCATTTGACAGAATGACTGCGAAAAGAATAGCGCGTGGATTTCGTAGACTAGAGAAGCAGGCCAAGAGGATGTGTTGTTGTAATGGCTTCCAGTAGACGCAGTTGCTGACAGAGAGGATGACCAGCCAAAATATGAGTTAGACGATGGCAGATTGATGGCTGATATAGACCAAGGTGCGCAGACTCACGGCAACTGTGAAGGTAAGGGAGTTGGCGCCCAGGAATGTATTACCGTTGTGTCTAGGCCTTCGCCAAGATGTACTTCACAAAACATTGGCACAGATGGCGGCTTTGTTTGAAAGTATGTCTGAAATCTGAATTCTTAGGTTTGTGGCACTTGCTTAGTTTCCTTGCGATGCTCCTCTCTAAGGTAGAGACGTGTAGAACATGCTATAAATGCGATTGTTTGGTGTCAGTTAGTTATGGTCACAATTCTGTCTCAATCATACTTACAGTGGCAGGAAGAGGCAAATAACTCCAACAAGACAGCAAAGTCAGATAATAGCATGGCATTCCATTTGAAATGGGAGAGGAAATGCGGGTGATGACTGTTTGAGTTGCCTTTGAGTTGCCTGAGTCTGCGTCTCACAGTGGTGTAAAGGATCACAAGATTGATACTTTAAGCTCACTTTCTCATGTGAACGTCTCATGGCTTTGAGCCAGTGTATCTCCATCTGATGTAGGGTTTCTCTTTTGTTCCTTCGTTTTGCATGTCTATATCAGCCTCTTAAGGCGGTAGTGTAGTAGGGATTGGCGGCAACCATGGGAACGAGATCCCTTATCTTCTAAAGTTTACACGAAGAGTCAAACATTCTAGATCGTTAGGCTACGCTGCCTCCACTGAATTGATGTGGAGACGCTTCGAGGCTCAAAGAGATGAAACAAAAGGGGTAATAAAATGGCAGTAGAAATGACGGCGACAAAGACGACAACGAAGAGGGCAGCGGAAACAAAGAATGGCGAAGCATAGCAAGACCCTGAACTCCCTTCCCAGCTCCTCCCGGGAAGCCGCAAAGTAAGAAGCAATCTTGAGCACGGATTCAACAGTGTCTTATTACAGCTGGAACCTTTGTGGGCTACAGAGGGGATAATGAAGAGCGCGTGATTGAGTGGGTTTTGGTACATTGCCTTGTCAACATGATAGATCATGCATCTGACCAAACAAATCATGCATGTAATCTGCTCCTTGTTGAAAACCACAGATTGTCACATGTCGAAGGACCTGAAACCAATCGAAAATAATTAACATAACGATGGATCTTCTCTTCAATGAAATATTTCCCAAAACCTCATCAGCCTGAGCATGTCTTGCGTCAGTTTCAACCCCAACACACTGGTGAACTTTGCACCGCAGCCATGATGATTTTCGTTCGTTCTCAAACACACTCTAAAAATGCTTATGGCAGCCCAGCATATCTACAAGAGATGCTGCGTCCGCATCCCAACTCGTAGACTCTGCTTCGTCGAATAATGCATGGCGCCTTCAGTCACCCTTATCAAGTTTGTCCGCAGGCAACTTTGGAGAGTTTTTTGATAGACGGGTCGATCGTAACATCACTCGGTCAACTTCCGGCTGTGCCAAACTTGGGTACCGCACAGCCGATTCCGCTCAGCCAATGGCAGCGCTTCAGCCGCCCGGCTAGCTCAATCGGTAGAGCGTGAGACTCTTAATCTCAAGGTTGTGGGTTCGACCCCCACGTCGGGCTCAATTCCCGTGAGCGGTTGACAAGCGTACTCTTTTTGTTTTTTCCGCTTTTTGGCAATTGTTGGTTCTCCCATGCAAGCATCTTGCTCATCGATTTTTTTTCACGCGCGTGCGTTAGCGTCTTATACGACACGGCATTTGATAAAGTTCTTTCTATGTGCCCACTTAATACATGGGTTGGATCAAGAGATTGACTTATGGAGCTGATATTTACCTTCTCTGTCCCAATCCTACTTATATTTAATGATCCTTGACCTTCACTGGTGTGTTCCATCTCCCGCCCCGACGTCTTTGATTTGCTAAAGTGGGCACCCGCTATGAAGATACCAGTGGTCATCGAAATGCGTTGCGTCTCTTTAGAAGGGATTGTCTTAGAGAAATTATATCCTAGGATGATGCCTTCCGCACAGTGAGGAATTCTTCGGACAACGCTTCGAGCAGTATGACTGGCTAAAAGTAGAAGCTGGTTGGCCGTATTTTTCAGAGATAGCACAGTACTCCATTCCGCGAGGCATCCATCTCTCCAGATGTAGACGAAGCTCACACGCTTCTCGACATATGTGACATGGGTCGGCCAAGCGACGCCCTTGCCTCGCTGAAAGAGAAACGGAGCCGTGTCGCTTTCTGTGTATCGCATAGAAGTGGTGATTGGTCAAACCCAAGCAAGTGCTGTCGACTTTATGGAGAAAGTCCAGTATACAAAGATGTATATCAGTTGGAAGGCCGCTGAATGTCAGGCTCGTGCTCAGTGAGACATTATCGTTATTTTCTGGTCTGTCTTTTGATACCAATATGTTCGGAAGCATTGAGATGGGGTGGTTGTGTTGAACACTGATGGTTCCACTGTTGTGCATCGATGCAGACAACACACTACTGCCGCAGTGACCTTCACGATTCTTTGACTGATCCATCTAGGTGAATTGAGACATCAAAAAAGTTGGGTAAGATGATAATGGATGTGTTACTGGATGAAAAAATTTTAAAGTTCCGCAAGTTTGAGACTGCTGTTGTCGTGGCCAAAAAGGTGCCAACTTTGATATTTGTGAGCAACACTGTACACAGATACATAGGAAACAAGAACGACCCTTTAAAACAATTATGATCGTAGACCTCGCTGGGCTGCCTTCGACTCACCGAAAACGACTCCGTTACCCCGCATCGTGTAATTCGTGGGTCTATGGCAGGGCAAAACACACGATGAGGCGTCGAGGTCTTGGCCCAATGACAGTCACGATAGTTGTACGCCCAACTATCACGTGTGTAAGCCCACGAGACCCATCCAGCTCGCCACCACAATGGCCTAACAGAAGGTCTACGTGTAAAATGAGGCTCTGTCGGTAACATCGTGAGTTTTTACAACAATACGTAAAACATCACGATAATTCGCCGGAGATGCCAATGATCAACCAGTAATACTTCCTAAGGCAAAACTATCATTATGTACATACTGCAAGGCTGGTTCCACGAACCAGGAGTATCGCCGCCGCAGGATGAGACAGGCGAGTGGCTGTGCGAGATCGCCACCTTTGTATCTGCCGGAGAAGGCTAGCGGTCTCCGCGCCCGATTGACATCGTGTAACATCAACGGCCAAGCGGAGGGCGAGGCTTCGTCGGCACACATGACCTCTTTTTGAGCTAAAGTACCCCACACTGAAAACGCCTTGGAAGTGCACTTTGAAATGTGAGTTGCGATACACGATGTATCAGCCGCAGTCGTGTTGGATGACTTGCCAGTGACGTCTCAAAAGTCTTCCGGGCGCTTGTAGAGGCGTCTGCGAGCCGCCTCCATGACTTCATCTTCCGTCATCCGAGATGTGAAAAGTCCAACAAGCTCGTAGCCAGCCATGTTGATCTCCCTAATGGACTTTCTAGGGTTGTAGATGAACGTTGTTTCCCCAAAGAATCGCACCGCAGATGGCTTGTGTTCTCTCGGATGACTTCGCGATGACTGGAAGTATCTTCGGTTTGCATCCTCGGCTGTGACGCGTCGCTCGTACTCTGACACCTGCCAGTTGCGCATGCCTTCGAGGTATCTTGTGCGCGGCACGCCCTCCTCGGCTTCGCGGGATTCGTGATCTGCAAGGCAAAGGGTCAGCATTGTCAATGGGGGTAGGGGGCGAGGAGGCTGAAGACACACAAAACAGGCCTCCAGACTCGGTGCCCCAGTACTTTCGATTTGGAGCAGCTGTGTTCTTGAGACATGAGCGACGGGGCGCCGTGGGTGTATAAATGCGGTAGCATGCCATCGTGGAAGGCAGGGCAAGACGCGGAGAGGAGAAAGATGGTGAGGATTTCAGGAAGTTGGAGGAGTAATGACGCAAATTTGTGCTTTGCGGGGAATTCAAGGACGTAGAACAGTAGTCTTTGATTCAAGGAAGAGAAAGAAAGGTTAATTTATGAAGTCGTTGTTTTCGCGCCGTTGACAATGACGGATCGTTGGCACAAACAAATGCTAGCGTGGCGTGGGCGGCAACAACTGGATTGTTCCCAAGATCAAAGACACATGAGAGGAACTTTTCGCTCGCGGGAAAGAAAACAGGCGTTTAAGCAATTTTACTTGGTTGACCGCTCTTCCCATGCTTAACCAGTGAATCGCAAAATCCCTCAATCAGATGGAATTGAGTCAGCTGCTCAACTTCCGTCCCAGCTCCCACAGAACGATGCCATAGTGAATGCTCAACGCTTGAATGCAAATTTTCATACGCTCATATCTTCCGCTCCTGCGACTCCCATTGCTAACCAGTTCACGATCAACCGGACATTCGACTAGAGCCAGCGATATGTTGACAATCAGACGGTCTCTTCAACATCTTGATCTGCACCCCAAGCGAACTCTTCATACCCTTAGGCGTCTCTGACAGAGGACCGCTTTCGTTCGTCGCCTTGCGCTCTACATCCACCTTAGGGAGATCATCAATCCATGCTAGTAAGCGGTCTTCTTCCTCAGGATGGAAAAACTCGTGATATTGAGGCGCATCCGAGAACCTTACGCGGGTTTCTCTGGGCTTTATTTGAATATCGGTGTACTTGTCGAGGAAGTCTGCATTTGCATCTTCAACAGCACACCGTCGACGGTAGGCCATTACCTGTTGATTCCTTCTGTTTTGGAGAACAAGACGTGGGTTCAGACCAAGCTGCTGCTCTGATGATCCAGCATCTGTATTCCAGTCAGTGAATGACGGCTTTGACTTAGTTTTGAAAGGGGGCTTACAGTAGTAGCCCCATCCCACTGTGGCTACAGGACTCTTCCCCAAGGGAAAGTCGACAGCCGTTGTTTCAAGTGAGTGTGCCATTTGGGCAAGCCTTTTGGCGATGAAAGTTGTGACAATGCCAAGCGATGTAGCAAACACGATGGTATAGATCATGCTTGCACAACGGCAAGTCGTCTTTGCGTTTTTGAGGTGTGCGTTGGTGCTGTAGCGACTGGAAAAGTGATTTGGATGGTGATATGAAGATCAATGATAGAAGCAGGATTGTTTGGATTGTTTCGATGGACATTTAAAGGCTGGATTCTGAGACAAACGATCTGAGGCACCCTTCGACCCAGCGTTGTAAATACAGGTTCATGTTGCACTTCATTTCTATCTTGCAAAATCTGATTTTTGAGGAATATACTAGCGGATCCATGGCCATCGCAGAGGTTAATTGCAGTGCAGCCCAATCATTCGCGGCATGGACACAATGGTGTCGCGCTGAAGAGCCCGCATCCGAACAGGTCACGGACTTGACGCATCGGAAATACGTGGGCGGTGCAAGCATAACTTCGAATCATTGCTCAAATTACGACTCCAAAGAAGTGATCGGGAGGTCTCCTAACACAGCATACCTTCCTGCTTGTGTGTTCTTGTTGATCAACCTGTCTTTATTCCTGCGCAAGAGTAGCTTCATTGTTGATCGGAGATTTGGTAGCAAATTGTATCTGTAGAAGGTGACTATTCGTAAGTACCAAGATGGGGTGAACTCTGATGGGCGTGAAACTGCTACGGGTAAGAAATCAATATGTTGAGTTGAATGAGTGCTTCACAGTGTTTGGGTTGAGGTCGAGTCTTCTTGGGTTTTCATTCTGTGAAGAATTCTTTTGTGAATACTTGTATGACCAGGGATACATGAGAGGTCCCCCTTACTCCAACCACCCCCTAGTAAACCACCCTCATCAACTACTGCCCCATCAAGCTACAGTGCTGCCTTGAGTTCCGCCAACAGGCTCTCTTGCTTTGGATGGTTCAACCGGATTACTTCGCGATATTGGGGCTTCTTGGGTTTTGTCAGGCGGTTGTTTGTCATCAAACTTAGCAGCAAAGGATATGGCAAAACTCTCCATTAGCGTTAGCAACGAAAACGTTTGTCTACGCGTCGACTGCAGTCGACTATGTATAGGTTACAGAACTTGAAGACCAAATAAGCTTCTTTCGGAGCCATCAAGCGCTGCCGGTGGGAGCCGTAACCTTCGGCCTCGTTTCTACCGACCGCCGAATCGCGATCACAAGCTATTGAATATCGAGCACAAACCAGGGCCTGATCGACGCTCACACCATGCACCCCGTCGCGAAACAGAACATGGCCATTTCCCGTTCGGTCCTTGGCCCCCAAGATCAATCACGTTCGCCTTGGCAATTTCTACAACATGGCGGCTTCTGGCGATGGGGTTGCATCGGCTCTGGGATTGAGCTCGTATCTGCCGAATGAGGGGTTCTGGCATGCCAAGGCGGACTAATTCAACACTTTCTTGTCAGGACCGCTCTCCACAATTTGGTCTCGGGAATCTTGTGCTTCAGCCCAAATTCAATCGCCTTTTTTTAAGGGCAATGCAAAATGTCAAGGCAGTCAGTATGATGAGTGCAGAATGTCCCGATTTGCTAGTGATGCCAGAGGCAACAACGCAGAGTCATGAGATTAAAAAACGCGGGGGATGGCGGATCGTGCAGGAGCCCACTTAATAGAGTCTGCCATTCCATACGACTGGTTTAATTATCTGCCCCTGATAATGCGTGCGGTCAATTTAAGAACCGAGAGCCCAGACACCAAACCCGATGCTTCCAGACTCAAGAACCTTGCCTACACTTTGAGTCGAGAGATGAACTTCGGATGGCGTTCTTCTTCTCCCGGACTAAGGGTGGGACTTTGACTTCGTGAGACAATCGTAAGTGGCTTAGGCCTGAGGTAAAAGATTTTGTCAATTTGAGACGTTTCCCCTGGATGGCGACATATTCACCGTACTGCCAAGGATTCACATTTCGTTGAATAGAGTGTCACGCTTCTCGATCTCTGCGAGGCAACTTGAGAGCCAAGCCACATCCGTCATTTAAAGGCACGAATCGGAGAGTGCAAAAGAAGAAAGAAAACAAGCTTACTGTGTATTCGGCGGACTGGGGTTTCATTCGCATAGAGAGCTGCCAGAAATCAACGACCACGACAGCCAAACAAGCGCTGCTGGACCGCCAATGAGCGATGCCAAGCCCCCAAACTGGTGTAATGCCAAGAGTCAACATGTGAGCCAAGGTACGGAAGTTTCAAAGGCATGAATCAGGAAGGTCAAGAATTTAGAGTAAGCAAGCTACCAAGAACAAACTAGCAGCTCATCTGTCTGTTTGCCCCTGTCAGAGTTCCATTCGTGTAGCACTCGACCGACCTGGGCGCCCTAGACTGGCGTACAGCTCGTGAACACCTGAGCAACCCCGGGTGGTCCGGAGCCCACGGTGAGCAGCGCCGAGCCGCGCCCAAGCTCGTGGTAAATGAATGCGGAGGATGCATTGCCGGTTCAAGGGGCCGGCCCAATTTCGTCCTCCAACGAAAGCGCTTCTTACGGGCGCATCTGCTGAGACTGGTGCGCATCTGGGGAAGACATTTGTGCGTCTTCGCCGTCTCCACTAGATCGCAAGATGATATAAACAAGCCGCCGTGTCGTTTTCCGGAAGTGGGCAGAAAGATCATCACCCGCGATCGTTCACACCCCCTTACCTTTCAGCCGTCTGGAATCACTAATACAATGGCCAAGTTTTCCATTCTCACGGCGGTGCTGGCGCTCGCCTCCTCCGTCGCCGCCCAGTGCGGCTCCGGCACCCCGGACGCCCGCGTCACCGGGTCCGGAAGCTCCTTCACGGCCACCAAGGGCTCGAGCAACGTCTACACCGGCTCCGACTACCGCGCCGCCATCCAAGCCGCCCTCGACTCCATCTCCTCGGGCCAGCGCGTCTCCGTCATCGCCTCGGGCTCCATCGGCGCCAACACCATCACCATCGCGAGCGGCAAGATCTTCGAGGGCTGCGGCACCATCAACGTTGCCACTCGCTCCGGCCGCGGCGCTATCGAGTCTACAAACACCCAGGGCGTCCAGATCCCATACCTCACGATGACGGGCAACCCGTACTTCGGACTGCGCTTCAGCGGAACAAAGGATCTGACCCTTGGCGCAATCACGATGAACCTCAGCGGCGGCCTCGGCATCCGCTTCGACCGCGACCTGGCCGCCAACTCCAACGTCAAGATGGGCGTCATCCGCGTCACCGGCGCCGGCAGCCACGCCGTCGAGACCTGGAACATTGACGGCCTGACCATCGACCAGGTCATCGCCCGCAACGTCGGCGAGTCCGGACTGCTGCTCCAGAAGACGACCAACGCGCGCGTCGGCCTCGTCGACGGCAACAACGTCGGCGCCGGCACCGGCTACGGCACCCTGCGCTTCGCGAACAACAACGGCCAGAACCCCAACGGCAACTACAACACCAACGTCTACATCGACAAGGTCGTCTCCCGCGGCGGCGGCCGTGGCGTCTTCTGCGTCTCGCAGTCCGGCGCCGCCGTCATCACGTCCGTCGACCTCGCCAGCAACGGCAACAACGCCATCCTCATCGAGAACTGCTACAACCTCTCCATCCGCGGCGGCACCGTCAACGGCGGCGGCGAGGTCCGCCTTGCTGCGCGCTCTGAGTTCCCCAACAACCGCGACATCTGGATCACCCTCAAGGTCGACGGCACCACCGTTCGCGAGTCGCCCTGTGGTGAGAACACCAACTGGACCCTCACCGGCAACGGCGCTAGGAACATCTGCTAAGCGCAGGGATACGCGAATCGGGCTGTGTCTTCATTTCATTAGTACATTATTCCTTTTCTGGCTTCGAAGCCATTGTCCATATTCCTTTTTGGCTCTTGGTGGTGCTCGGTCGCATCAAGAGGCTACAAAAATACTGAGCGGATCATTCTTTGTGATGGGGAGTAAACGTCTGGCTGGAGATCGAACATGAATTTTGCTAGTCAGAATAAAAGGTTGCTGCCACTGAATCAGCATGCTTCGCTTCCGTCTTCGGGTCTCTTCCCACTGTGGGGGTTTCATGTGTTCTCCAGCGAGTTGCACCAATCATCGTCATCAAGTCTGTGGGCATGGTGGATTTAGTGTCGGTCATCTCGGGCCGATGCCTAAATCTCCCACTTGCGGTGGATCCTTGAATCATTTGAAGCTTCACAGTGGTCGCTGAGACCACAGAGTTGCATCTTTCAACAGCCTCCGCGCGGGAAAAGATGTTGGCTAACCTCGTGAATCCACGACTGGCAGAATCTGGCGTCATTCCTGTGCATGTGCTCGACGAAAATGGTGCCGATCACATCTAAACAAGGAAACATTAACCACTACTCGCCCTCTGTAGCCATACCAACTGTCAAATCGTCGTAACAAGCTTACAGGGCCTCATGGCAGCCGCCGGGGACTCTCCGCATCTACTCCGCACGACCTTTCAAAAACAACATGGACGTTGCGCCATGTCAACCAACATACCACGGGTCTTACCAGCCTCCGCGACCGGGCAAGGTGTTTAAACTTGCCTCATTCGGCAGTTCGAATTTTCACATCGCTATGAAGGTCGTCTGATAAACCCCAGAAAGCAGCAATCAGCTGGTTTGGGGCCCCGCAGTGAGACAGCTGGGGAAACTGGGTCAATCCGTGTTGTTCCGACGCGACGTTCAATCCATATAAGAGTTCATGATGCCGATTTTCATGATATTTTCTACACGCACGTTAAGGCCCGTTTATTTTTGATAGTCTTTGAGCTCGACAGGCACGATGTTGGCCCGAATCAAGAATGATCCGCTCTACCAGGACCTCAACTGGCGCCTGATGCTCATCGGCTGCGTCGCCAACCTCGGCGCAATGGGGTTCGGCTTCGACAATGGTAAGTTGAAACAAAGTGTTGCTTGAAACCAAGAAGCTGACATTGTCAGGCTGGTGGGGAGGTGCACTTGGTCTATCGCAGTTCCAAAAGAAATACGGCGAATATGACGACGCTCTCGGCCGGTACGCGATCCCCGCTACGAAGACGTCTGTCGGAACGGGAACGGGCTCGGCTGGTATCATCATCGGATGCATCCTCGCGCCCTTTGTCACTTCGAGGTTCGGTCGCAAGAAGTCCTTCTTGGTCATCTCTGCCCTGATGGGCACCGGCGTTGTGCTTGAGTCGTCTGCAGTTACGTCCTTCTGGCAATTGGTGGTTGGGAGAATTATGGTCTATGCGGGCATGGGATTGGCATCGAATTTGACGCCCATGTACCTCTCCGAGTGCTCTCCTCCGAGGATTCGAGGTAAGTGAATAGCGGATCAAAGAGAAGGTTGCTGAGCTGACAGTGAATTAGGTGCTTTTCTGGCACTTTACAGCTTCTTCCTCTCTTTCGGTGTCTTCATGGCTGCTATTGCAGTCTATTTGTCGCGTACTAGGAACGATCAATGGCAGTATCTGTGAGTTCTGTTCATACGGCCTCAATGATATGCCCAGCCGCTGACTGAATTACACAGGATTGTTATCTTGTGCCAGCTCTTCGTCCCATTGGGCTACGTCGTCATGTACCCACTGATGCCAGAGTCTCCCCGATACCTCATCTACCGCGGAAAATACGACGAAGCCGAGGAGGTCCTCAAGAAACTTTCCAACCACCCCGAGACGATCGCACAAGAGGTTCAGCTCCTCAAAATCCAAGTCGAGGAGCAGCGCGAGCTGCATAAGGCCACATCTTTGAAGGACTGCTTCAAGGGCGTAAATCTGCGTCGTACGATTATTGCTATGAGCGTTCAGATTCTCCAGCAGGCGCAGGGTGTCTCGTTCATCCAGAACTTCATCGTCACCTTCATGCAGCAGCTTGGATTCCCCGACTCCCTGCGAACGAACGTCATGGTCACCGGATGCGGTTTTGCGGTCCACTTCATCACGTTCTTGACGTTTGATAAACTTGGCCGTCGACGATCGCTCTCTCTGGGCGCGGTGCTGCTTGCTGGCATGATGCTTGGTACCGGCGCCGCGACTGCCACTGGGTCTGCTGGGCACTATTCTTCGGCGGTTGCCAATGCTGCTGCTGCCCTTCTCATTCTCTGGTAAGCGTGGCCTTCGTTGGTAAAAATTTGTGAACCATTCTGATTAGGGAATTATAGGTACTCTATTTACGGAATCACCTGGGGTCCTGGATGCTGGGTTGTCGCGGGAGAGATCGGGACCGGCCAGCTCAGAGAAAAGACTCTGTTCCTCGCATCAATGGGCAGTTTTCTCACCTCTGTGCCGATCAACTTCGTGAACCCCTACGTTCAGGCCAAGCTTGGCGGCGGTGTCACATTCATTTACGGTGCCTTCTCGGTTGTCGCAGCCATCTGGGTGTTCCTGATGGTTCCCGAGACCAAAAGCCGCTCGCTTGAGGAGCTGGATGAGATGTTCCAGGCCAATGTCAAGACCAGAGAGTTCAAGAAGTACGTGTCGACTGGCCTGGGCGCCCAGATCACTATGGCGGAGGATAAGGGTGCAAAGAAAATGGAGCTTGAGCAGGAAGAGGATGCGTAGAGCAAGATCTTGTTGTTTCAACGAAGGATCAATGCCTGAAGAAAAGGATCAAGCTTTGGAGGCTTATCATTCGTCGGAAAGCTCTAAGAGTTGTCATCCTCTAATGAGCGGGTAGCTATGGAAGGCTCGATTATCACCATCCTCAATTCGATACAGCGCTATGAAGGAAAATTAATCTTTCCATGCGTAGAGAAAAAAAGGTTTCTCATTGCAATGGGGGGAGTACTGTGTGTTGAGCTCTCTACTATCTCTGAACAATTGAATAGTCTATCCATTAAGGGAGGGCTTGCATCCATGTCCAGCGCGGACATGTTGGTGGCACTGCAGTTAAGCCTCTTTCAACATTTTGATCGATTAATGGCATGAGTTCTCAGTAGATCGATCAAAATGAACCATTGAACCAGTTATCCCTTTTTCTACGCAGAGCGACTTTCAATCGACTCCAGATGTGGCCAAGACATTGAATTCCAACTGTCAAATCCTGTGTCTCTTGGCTGGCGTTTTGCTTGTTGGTTCCCATTTCAGCGCAGAGACAACCTAACAAAGGCCCCATGCATGAATTTAAGCCCCCCCAAGCCCCCTAAAACCAGCTTTGTCTGCAGTGTTCGCTCGGATCCTGTGAGACAAGGGTGGCTATTCCTTCCTGTTTAATATGGAGATTGGCAGGGCTTGCCGAGGGGGCCGGAAATTAGCACGATATCGGCCGCCGCTGACAGTGCCTCGCCCGAGCTTTGTTACAACGTGGTCCCAATTAAAACACACCGCATCTTCAAACGCCGACGACAACGACCATCACCAGCGCAGCCCCCTTAACTCGGATATCAAGCCACACCAAGCCCTTCAATAGTATTCAACAGGGGGAATAAAGTGCCAGCCACCCCTCGCTCGCTCTCATTCGCAAAAGCCCGCTGGTTTGCTTTTTTCGCCCCCCTTCTCGCGCCCACAATGCCCGGCCTCCTCGCCACGGCGTTACAATCGGCAACCCTCAAAGCGTCCGCCAACTTCACAGCCCAGATCGTCAACCAGCACAGGCAGGGCGGCGCCGTGCCGCTCGATGTCCGGCGCATCTTTGAGTTCGCGACGTTCGGCTTCATCCAGGGACACATGAACTACTGGTGGCAGCATTTCCTCGAGGATCAATTTCCCAACTCAGCGAGCAAGGCAGCGGCCAAAGCGGCGGCGTCATCATCATCGTCTATCGAAAAGGGGGAGGAGAAGCCGGAAAAGCCGGAACTGCTTGTCGTCGGCGGACAGCAACCACCCGCAGGGAAGAACTACTTCAATGTCGCACGCAAGGTTGTGGTCGACCAGACGCTGGGTCTGTTCATGATGAATTCGGCCTTTCTCATCATCACGTCGGCGCTGAGGACGGGGAGCGCGACCATCACGTACCAGATCTGGAGCGAGCGGATTTTTGATCTCATCAAGGCGGCGTGGAAGCTGTGGCCGCTGGTGGCATTTTGCAACTTCTGCTTTGTGCCTGTCGGGTACAGGGCGCTGGTCGGGATGACGGTCGGCTTCGCGTGGAACATGTTTCTCACGTTTTTCCTGTCATGAAAGGGTTTGGCGGAGGCGGGGCGGTCATCGGTTGCATTTGCATGAAAAGGCATAGACTTTTGTTTCTTCTTCTTCAGCTACTGCATAGCCTGTATTACAAGACTTCTGGGGGTACAGCGGCTCTGGTACATGTATGGTTTCTACGGCAAGATATCCTTTTTCACAACTCATCATGAACTTCAGTCTTCTCAGCTGCCATTGCAGACGTCGAAGTCGCATCGCCAGGCTTGGGCCCCGGGATGGTGAAGACGATGCGGCGGTATGAGACCAAGGCACCGTCCAAGACCTCGAGGATAAGATGCAAGTGCTTGTCATCGTTGGGGTGGCGATTACGGCCCTCGGCGCGGAGGACTTCCTTCGACGGCATGGTGACGGTGATGATGGGCGAGGTCGTATCGCTGAGCTCAAGCCTACCGACATCCCGTCCGGGGCTGTTGTTGTTGGAAGAAGGCTCCAGGTACTGCCACCACTTGTAGGTCAGGTCTCCTCCGTCCGGATCGCATGACTCCCTCGCATCTAGCCCAATCTCCTGCTCCTCCTTCACGATCATCTTGACGACCCTGCGAGACTTGTCCCCGTTGAGGACGACAACCGGGGCATGAGGAGCCTTGGCGAACTCGGAGCTGCCGCTCCACTTCATGCGAGCAGCGAAGTCGTTCTGGAACGCCTCGCGCCACCTCCACACAGTCGCCTGGGCGCTCATGATGGTCTTGCCCGAGTCCTTGATGACGTCCACGCTGTCCGCAAAGTGACCCTCACCATATGTCACCGGGCCATAACGGCCACCCCATGAGCCCCATTCAGGGTGCTCGGGATCCGAGAGGCCGTTGGGGATAAGATACAGCAAAGAAGGCGTGTCTCCCTCGACGATGAAGTCGGCATCGGGGTACTTCCCGCCTAGGGCGCTGACGCTCTGAATGTTCTCCTTGATCCAATCGGCCGACACAACATCCTTGCTGGCGAGACTAGGGAAGTTATAGTATTCTTCGCCTGAGATTCCTCCCCAAGCAGCCAGGGCGTAGCGGTTGAAGTGGTGGATGCTGGCGATAAAGAAGAGTTGTGGGAAGTTTCTCCGGATCCAGGAGCCCGTGTTGTCCTGGTCGGATATGCTGTAGGCGCGCAGCTTCGAGACGAACTTATCAATCTCGTCTTGTGACCTCGTCGCGTTGACATGCCACAGAGCCTGAGCAAGGACGGACGCACCACCCCAAACCGGCACCCAGAGGGGCTCGTCCGAGGCATCGACCGCCTTCACCAGCCTGTCGGAGCCGTCGCTGTCCTTGCCCTCACCGACACCATCCATTCCATAGACAGGCAGTCCAGAAGTGATGAGGCTCCTCAGATAGCTGGCTTCAGGCCACCCGGATGTATGCTTCTCCAGGTTGGGCAGCACCTCCTCGTAGGCGTCGACGATGTCGTGCATCTGATCCGGGCGGGTGGTGTCGTTCAACCACACGCTCGTCGTAGCCACGAGGCCTTCCACACGGAGCTCATTGGAGTAGACGAGCAGTCGCACCAGAGATTGTGCGTCGTCGGGCTCGTTGGCGATGTCGCTGAGGAGGAAAACGCGGGGCTTGTCGGGAGTTGCGGCCGTGCACTTCTCGGCGGCCAGGGTTGAGCCCACCGAGGACAGCAACACGGCTGCCGTTGTCAGAGTCCGCGGCAAGACCATGATGTTCAATGAAGATGATAGTCTCTTCTTGATCTTCTCACGCTCAGCAATCGTGGTTGATATTTTTAAATAGCGAGAGCATGTTCAAATACGACGTGTGCCTTTCACGACGGCGGAAGCGAGCGCTTCAGATTACCCCTTTCGGCGGGGCGTAACATGCCTGTATGGGTCGATAGAGCCCCTCAACTTTACGTCACCAGCATATGCCGAGCACGGCACACGGCGAGTTGGTTCTTGGGTGAATTGTTCGTTCGAATTCTCGATGATAAATTTTCTCAAGCATACCTAGCCAAGTTTCCAATCGCCGGCGGGAGTGAGGCTCTGGGCGACAATTTCCCGACATGTTAACTGAGGCCGCGGGAACGACCTATGTCGCGGGAATGACCCATGTCGCGGCCAGGGATTCTGACGCAGTGTAAACAAAGTGCCCGGACAGGGACTTGATTCCGGAAAGACAACATGACTGTAGTCAGTCTCCCTGAATCGCATATCGTAGGTTCTAAACTACTGTAAATGGACACAAATGTGATCCTCTATACACCAGTCGGTGTCCACGGGAAGCGCGCGATCGTCCGGTATCAAGCGTCCCCACAATCATCCTACACCCCGCATCTGCATCTCTGGACTTGCTTGGTGAAACTTAATGTATCGAAACAAATTCCGGTCCATGCATTCGTCGCCCTGCGCTCATTCACTGATAGATCAAATTGCAGTATTTAGCAGCACGAAGACTTCGGGTCGAGGCTGAAATGAGACGAGGATATATGAAAACAAAGCATTATTATTGGTAAATAATGAGAGGGGTATCATAGCGTCGCTCTAAGAAGTCTAATAACTCTGCTTTGGAATGTTGAATTTCATCAGTGGCTCATACGAGCCTATACCAGACTCTTTGGAAGAATCGGTCCCTGCCGGGAAAGAGGAGGGGATTCTGGCACCATGGCCACTTCCCTGAAATCTAACAAGCTTTGGTGTCCCTGATATCCTCTGAACAGTTCTTCGTGATACAATTGCTGGGGGCTCATAATATCTGAGTCAGTCGTTCCTGCTCTTGAAGGCTGGCTGGGGTCGGTTACGTGAATCAAGTACGGTTTCCTGGTCGAGATGGAGGAAGTGTCGCTTCTTAGTAACAGTCTAGGAGTGAAGTGCTGGAAGAACTTTCTCAGCGTCGGCATGGAGCCGCAGATGATGAAGAGGTTTGTTTCGACAAAGCTGTTTGTTCCAGTGTTAGCACCCATAGATGATATCAGAATAGTGCAAGAACGCACCTCCAAACGTTAGCGGGAGCACTATCCCATGACGGGTCGCTGCTTCTGAGGAGTTGTGGCAGGAGCACTAATTTGATGATGGAAGTCGATATCGTCCTGTGATGTTTAAGCCATCAAATCTAACTCAACGCACCGCTGAAATCTGCTCACATGGATCCAACTGCAAACATAGCCATGGCCCCCATCTTCTGAGCCATTCCCATCCGGAGACTGCATATCATCGGGATCGGCAAAACGAACAGCATAATGTCGGTGACAATATTTGCGATGGAGTTCGACATGTAGAGCGGATCGGCGTCGATGCAGGTGCCCCCAGATATCTTGATATCAAACCCCTTTCGTATGGGTTGGCAGCGAACGATCATGACGAACGCGACACCCGCCGTGGTGGTGGCAACGAATAATATCGAGGCCCAGACTGCAGCACGATACTTTTTCTGCGGAGAAAGTTGAAGGTAAAGTACGAGAAGCGACAATTTGGCGAATCCATTACAAAGCACGAATAGAGGGCCAGCGACGTAGGTTATCTGGTGTCGCATCAGCTGCCTTGTTTACATGTAGTCGCAGGTCGTTGCGCGGGCTTTTCTCACCGCGAAGTATGTTTGGAATCGCGATAATGGCATCTCCCATGCGTGGGCACACATGCCGCCGGTAGCTATCGAACCTGACATCATCATTTGAATTAGCAGTTCTGGTCGTTGAACAACATCATGACTTACCGACGTATGCCGCCTGAATAGTGACAGATGCCATCTGTCGGGTACCACATCATCAACCTGAGCTCACAAAACGTCCGCGGAGTACAACTCACCCAAGAAAGACACATAAATGCTGCGTACCTCGTCAGCAATTCATGCTTCATCATGTATCTCATAATGATGCTCTCAATTCGTTCCGCGCGATACAGCTAAACTTTCACATGCGCACATGACCCCGCACACACTCACCATCGTCCACCTGGAAGCCGTTCGACAGCCATATCTTCGTGTAGAGTCTCTGTAGCAACGCGATGAGTGCGATCGGACCGCCGATTCCGAACACCAAGTAGTGTTCCAGCACGAGCTGCTGCTGCGGGTGGTCGATGTCGACCACGTAGCCATCCGGCGGCTTCAAAAGGGTCACGGTGCCATTCGTGACCGGAAACTCGGACATGGTGTTTGCATTGAAAACATGACCTGCCTTTCCCCAACACCTCTGAGATGCGGAGGCGAGCATGAGTCTATATCCTGTGGGATGCGGTTGGCCAGTGCATCCACCATCGGTGAAAGTTTCCTGGGCTGCCCCAAGGCCTCGGTCTAGTCCCCACTTGATGGGCAACTCGGAGGGTTAAAAGCTGCCGTGAGACTGATTCATCCAGTCGTAGTCCCTTGCCGGCAACCTAACAAGGAAAACGGCCGAGCAGAAGTTTGCCAATTGTTTAGACGTCAGTTTGGATCCCCATTTGCTACTGATTTTATCCCATGAGCTACCAGACGATTTGCCCTTCGGCACTTGTTTACACCACATAACAAGACATTGCATATGATTCACCATATTTCATTCTGTACAGAATACCTGATTCAAGACGCCTTGACCCTATCCAAGCTCTGCTTAGAGTTCACATAACTCAGATCAAAAGTCTTGGCGCACGTGTCGTGGCCCTCGTTGTCCTTCCCAAGAGAGGCTACAGTTTCGTTCACGGACGACAGACCGCCTTCCAGTCTAAACATTGAGTTTCTCAAACAGCTCAACCATTCGTGGAAATTCCAAGGCAAACTCTGTGAGGGTGTCTGATTGGTGCCCGAGGCCTCTGTGATTGGCTCTGACGATTCTGTCCGGACTCGGGATAAGGTTTGGTGCGTTTCTTCCACCGTTCCGTGTTCTGGGGCTCCCTGGTGAACACGGGCGCGTGTTTCCCTGGGAAGCGAGGGGGAACTATGAGATGAGCTTGTTTGAAGACGAGAGCCAAGTCGAAACTCAAAAGAGGAATCGTGTGCGGTCCCGCAACGCCCGCGCGCGGGGTACGACGGTAAGTCGCCGCGGTGGGGACATGAGTCCAGCGTATTCCTGTACGAACCCGCCAGGCCTCAAGCGAAGTTTTAGCCTTCGTTTTGACCGGAGTTCAACGACGGAGGTTAATTCAGACGCGATCGTAGAACATCCCTGCTACTGAGACGAACAATCGACGGGGCAGTTCGAGCAGCATGTCTGCCTGCCACAAATCTTGGCTGTTCCTCGCACAGATGCAGCACCCGCCTGTCAGTTAGGTTGAGACGAAAGAATGGCGATGTGCCGAGCTGCATGGACACATGAATACCCGCATCAATAGTACCGGCCCGCCACATCACCAATGTGAATATCATCAGTTGGATCAGTCCAAGATCAACGATGGTCACTTCTCAAATGAGACTGTCAGTTTTTCTGGCTGGGGAGCTACTACTGCAGATTCATCAAGGATTTCCAGGTTCAACTCCGTTCCCCTTGCGCAAACACCGTGTCTATTGGATATCGTATTCGCAGCCGACGGGATGTCGCGCCTTCTTACGTCCGCAGTTTTGCACAGACAAAGCGGTGTGACCCTGACGAGTCCCCGGGTATCGACGTGTGACGAAGGCGGTGCGGTGCAACTACCCGGACGCTGGATATGCAACACAAGATCTCCGCGACCAATCCGGTGCGCGCTGGATGACGAAGCGGCTGATTGCGATTGACCTGGCGGACAGTAAGCGCTACAGCCCTCAAAAGAAAGCAGGGTCGCATGGGGGTGGGGGAGTCAAGAAAGGATTATCTGACTACCGGCTGGGCATTGCACAGCAATTGGGAGAACCAAAAGCACAAGACGAGACCAGGTTGAAAATGAGAGACACGGCAGTTGCAGATCCTCTTGGAAACTAAAAGAGAGGTTGTCTTTGCAACCCCATCAACGCTAACGGTATTTGGTAGTTGGAGGTATTGAAGAAGTGTTTCAATTACCTAACCAACTTCCCCAAGCACCGGAAGAGTTGTCATTCATGACTCGTTGTCGATCATCAACTGTTCAATATGACAGTCTGCAAGTCTGTGAAACGGATGTAGGACCTTGCATCGTGCAGTTGCAGTGCTTTCGCCAATGCATAGTTCCATGGAGCGATCCGTACCAAGCGCCGTCAGCCATGCAGAGTCCCGACGACCATGCCCAAGTCGACATTGATAGTGGCCAGGCCTTCCCCTCCATGACAAGAACTAGAGCGAAACGAAGCCTCTTGGATGTCTTGTTTTTTCTTTTCTCCACTTGGAGCAGGAGATCACTCCACGGGATTTCACGAGCTTAAACACCTCAGCGGACGGATGCCTATCCACCCGCCCGCATCGTTCGAGAGAGGCGGCAAACCCCCAGAGGCGGTTTTGAGACTGACAGCCACCCCATGTGGACACGTGCAGATCCTACGGGCGTATTTCGAAGTGATATTGATGAGATTTGGACTCCACGTCCTTGGTTCGGGGTCTTTTTGGGGGTGAGGGTGGTCGCACCGCAATTCTTGGGGTCTTGTTGGAGCAATTCGGGGACATGTTGGGTGGCATTACCATCGATGGGGATGAGGGAAATAGGTAGCTCACCGCACGAGAGAAGAGATTTGAATTGAATATAAAAGATCACGTATATCTCTTCGGTTTCGCGAAATAGCATCCTGGCCATCCCTTCCCAGTCCATCATCCAGACGGCAGAACTTTTCTGGAACACCACACTCCTTGTCCGATTACTCCGGCCTCCTCCGCAAATCTTCGTCTCCTCCCTGACCCTTGCCCAACCTTATTCCTCCCCAGACCCCTCTTTCACGCGTGGCAAGAGTCAGTTCCGGCTCGAGCTCGGAAGCCATGAAGTTCACCGTAGGCCAAGCCATCCTGGCGTTGCTCGTCCCAGCGGCATTGAGTGTCGACATCACCGGCGGCCGCAGCCCAAAATGCGTTTGCGTCAGTCTCACCACCACCACACCACACCACCCTCCAGCCTTTGTTTTCACGTGGCGTCGTCGGTTTTTGACTTGTTGCTGACACCGGAGCAGTGTTCCGCCCTAGCCAAGGACCCTGAACTCGAGGGCAAGGTGCTCATGCCCGACACGGAGACGTACGACAAGCGGCTGCAGTCGTACTACTCTGCCAACGCGGCACAAGCCGCTTGGTGCATGGTTCTCCCGACGAGCACATCCGATGTTTCGCGCATTGCCAAGGTTATCTCTGAACACCAGTGTCCGTTTGGTATTCGGAGTGGTGCGCATTCTGCCTTCAAGGGAGCTAATGGCGCGAAGGATGGTATCACAGTTGACTTTGGTAAGTACTCAGCTATATTGTCGATAGCTTCAATTTGACTTAGACTGTTTGCAGGCAACTTGAACACGACGACCTACAATAATGTCAATGGGATTGCTTCGATCAATCCTGGTTCTACTTGGGAAAAGGTCTTTACTCTGCTCAAGGGTGAGAATGTGACTACAGTTGGTGGTCGGGCCTCAGTCGTTGGTGTTGGGGGTTTCGTCACTGGTGGCGGTGTAAGTTCTTCCGTTCTTTCGATGCTTGTGGGCTGTCATATCTGAAGCCCTCTGCTTAACACCTTTGCAGTACTCTTTCCACACCAATGCGTATGGCTTCGCATGCGATACGGTGACCAACTTCGAGATCGTTCTCGCCAACGGCACCGTGGTCAACGCCAATGCGACATCCAACCCAGACCTGTTCAAGGCTCAGAAGGGCGGCTCAGGCAACTTGGGTTTCGTCACCAGAATTGACCAAAGTGAGTTCATGCAGAGGCATCCCCTATGATATGCAGACACTGACACCCCTCAAAGAAGTTGTCAACTCCACAGATATGTGGGGAGGTCTCCGGGAGTACGACGAAACCAACAGAGACAAGCTCTTCCGCGCCTACCTCAACTTCGCCGACAAGATGGACCAAGATCCCGCAAGCCAGAACATCGTGGGAATGTCGTACGGGACTCATCGGACTGTTGGGCTCCGGGCAATCTTGACTAACAGCGCCGGCGTCGACAATGCTCCTGCCTTCAGCGAGTACGAGAAGATCAATGTCACGAGCAACACTTCCCGAGTTGCAGCCGTTGCTGAGATGGTTCCCGAGTTCACTGGACCTACGCCACTGGGCCTGTAGTAAGTACAAACTTGACATTATTTTTGTTGTCGAATCCGTACTGACCTCCTCTTCTTAGTGCTAACTGGTTCGTTGGCCAATTTCGAAACGATGTCCGCATGATGAACTTCGTATACGACGAGCTGCAGATGCTCGGCAAGCACTACTTGGACCCCGTAGCCGAAGAGATGGCAAAAAAGACCAACAAGACCGTAACGTACGACGTCCTAGGACAATTCCAGCCATTCACACAGTCCATGGTCAAGCACGGCCAGGCCAACGGGGGCAACATCCTCGGCCTCGAGGACGTGGTGGCTGATGGGCCGACGAGCAACTGGCTGCTTGTGCTGACCTGTGACACCCCTGAGCTGCAAGACAAGATGCTCCCATTCATTCTCAAGTTTCGCGAGAGTATTGATGCATACGCCAAGTTCATTGGCGTGCTCAAAGACTGGAGGTACCTCAACTATGCTTGGGGCGACCAGAACCCGATTGCCACGTATGGTGAGAAGAATGTGGCGTTCCTGAAGGATGTCGCCAAGAGGGTGGATCCGGATGGCGTTTTTCAGAAGCTGAGGACCACTGGGTTCAAGATTCCGGTTGATGCGAAGACTACGCATTGACTTTGGTGACAGTGGGGATAGATCGACGGTCTATGATGGAGGCTTGTGAATGTTTGTCAGATAGAAAGGAGTGTGTAATTCTAGTCGATACTAGTACTTTTGTGCAATTCTCACATCTGAAGAGTCACTTGCAGAAGGAACTCAACTGGCCGCTCCCAATGATCCAGTCTCACACTTTGTTCACCGGCGTCTGAAGTTCCACCACTTTCTCTCCCCAGCTGAGCTCTCATCCAAAATCTCATTCACTCGAGTGTCGATCCCCTCCTCCTTGCCAAACCCACTAGCGGTGGCAGAGTCAGTCGGCACGACACCCAACTTAGCCGCCTCCTCCGCAGTGAAAGTCTCATACTTGTCCTCCTCATCGAACTCTCCCAGATTCGGCAACGGGAACGCCAGATTAGCCAGGTAAAACAGCACAAAAGAGATGAAGAACCCCACGAAGAACGCAATGTAGTATAACTCATACACCGCATCGGGCGCGCTATCGTCCTTCTTCGCACTCACAATCAGGCCCCCGATCGTGGGCGCCCACCCCGCGATCCAACACGGGATCACGCGCCAGTTGACGCCGTGCCAGTACCAGTAGTCGGAGCCCTGCGGGTGGAACAGGTGCGAGAGTTTGACCTTGCGCGCGCGCAGCACGAAGAAGTCGCAGACCATGACGCCCATGACGGGCGCAAGGAAGACGGCGAAGGAGTTCAGCACCGCGACGAAGGTGGCGGCCTGGTTGATGAGCTGCCAGGGCTGGATGATCCAGGCGGCGAAGAAGGTGAGGAGCGCGCCGCGGCGGATGTCGATGTAGCGCGGGAAGAGGCCGGCGAGGTCGATGCCGCCGGCGACGGCGTTGGAGCAGACGTTTTCGAACATGGAGGTGAAGGCGAAGGCGAGGGCGAGGAAGAAGACTGCGGCGCGGGCGGCGGAGGAGCCTTCGCCGTCTGTGGAGGGTTGGGATTAGTGGGTAGGACGGGTGAAGAGCGTTTCGGGGCGGAGCTTACGATCCATCATGACCATCAGCAGGTCGGGAGGGTTCCAGTAGATGGTGCCGTAGATCTTCTGGCAGGCTGCGGTGGTGACCAAGCCGCCAAGGCAGACTAGCACGCCCGTGATCCAGTAGACGGACACCGTGCCGATGATGTAACCCTTCTTGTCCTTTGCGTAACGCGAGAAGTCGCTGCTGTTCGTCATGCCGGCAGCCTTCTGTCCGATGGCTTGGTTGATGCCCGCCATCATGAGCCACGAGACGCTCCAGCGTGAGCTGGTAGAGACGCTCTGGCCTTGGTAGAATATGGGACCGACGCCCTTTGCGACGGTGAGCGACCAGATGAGCAGGGCGATCATGCCGGCACCGCAAGCCACGGATGAGATGAAGAAGGGCTTCTTGAAGCGCTCGGGTCGGATGAAGAGGAACGGGATCGACACGACCCAGAACACGATGAAGCCGATGAGCTCATAGGTTGTCGTCGGGGTGCTGGCGCTGAGGGTGTTGGGAATCTTTGCGAAGGAGGGCCAGATGGCGGTGATACAAACGCTGTTGTGTATCGTCAGTATTTAATAGCCGACTTCTTCGGGAATGATCCTCACGTCACGAGTTTGCCGCCATTCCAACCTGGTCACTCAGTCAGCTTTACTCCCTCTTGAAATGGCCCAGAGGTACTCACATTGCAGTGCGTTCCAGATGAAATTCAGCAGAATACGCTGCATCAACGGGATATAACTCGCCCGGAAGCCCCACGTGTACCGGTTCTGCACCGTGAATCCAATGTGCCAAGTCAGACCACACCAAGCAACGAGAATCGCGAACAAGCAGCAAAGAGCTCGGGAGACGACAATGACGGCCATGGCCTGGCCGACCGAGAGGCCTTGCGTCAAGAACGTGTTCGGGGTCTGCCATGTTGCTACATTGAGTGAAGACCTGGCGGTTATTGTTAGTTCTACTCAAAACATATCATGCAAAGGATGCAGTGACCGATACTCACAATGACCAGGAACCAAAGAAGTTGAACCAGCCCCAGGTGCGACGAGATGGCGGCAGCGGGATCAAATCCCTATTCGACCAGGCGCTGACCTCCTCGTGTCGCGACTCGTCGGACTTCAGGATCACCGCCTCCTTGACCCTCTGCACGGTCTTGTTCGTCATGGTTACGCCGGGGAAACTGGGATACCTGAACCTAAGTCAGTCCGACTGAATTTGGAGGGCGCCGGCCGCCTGATATACGGTAGGCCGCCATCTTATCTCGGTGCCCAGTTCAAGCACCCCGTAGATCTTCCGATGCTTTCGGCTCTCGTTCAAAGTCTTGCCGTCGGCTCCATTCGCGATGCAGCGCCGTTGCGTCTTCGTTATCTGTCATGCATATCAAGACCGATGTTCGGTAACAGTTTCCCGGGTATGCGACCCTTATCCCGCCCCAGAACCACCCTGGCGTCGACAACTCGAGGATCAAACAACGGGCCAATGATGTGCTTGAATATGAGTTGGGGTCTTTGAATGGGTCGCATTTTGACCCAGTCGACCGGTCAGAAATCCTGCCCCCCCGAGATAAGAACCCGAACATGTGGGGTATTCTCGCCCCCTGCCGGCCACATGCCGGTGATAACGATGAAGGATCACTTCAGTTTAACCATAGCTGTCGCAATGCATTGGTCTCTCGAATCAGGAGAGCTATTTTCAATATGCATGATTAAAGCTGCTGACAGTTCTTTTGCTCAGTGGCCCGTTCGGAAGCAGCCTCAGGGTGCAAACCAACAGATCCAGTGTCTTTCGGAGGATAGAGTCAGTTGTCGGCCGGGCCCCGATGCCGGCGCCATGTCGGAGAGCGTCCGATACTTTACCTGGGCTCATTCTCATTCGCCCGTCTTTTTGATCCCATGTTCTCCCTTCAACCTCTGGCCTGTCACTGTCGTTGCCTTTCAATCGTGATCTTTGTCTTGGCCCAGACTCACACAACCAACACAAGACCTCAACCCCGGCCATTTCACTCGTTCTCCCAGAACAAGATCACCACGTAAACAAACATGTCGCCCCCGACTCTAAGAATAGGAGTCGACGTCGGCGGGTACGCCACCCCCGTCCCCCAACCCTCACCTCAAACTAACACCACAAAGCACCAACACCGACGGCGTCATCCTCGACCCAACATCCTCCTCCGCCCCCTCCCGCGGCATCCTCGCCTCCCAAAAGACCAGCACAACCCCCAACCCCAGCGATGGCATCAACGCCGCCATCACCCAGATGTTCGCGCAGTCCGCGCCGCCCCTCGACCCCTCCCGCGTCGCCAGCGTGACCATCGGCACCACGCACTTCATCAACGCCGTCGTCGAGATGGACGCCGCCCGCCTCGCGCGCGTCGCCGTCATCCGGCTCTGCGGGCCCTTCTCCGCCGACATCCCTGTCGGCGTCGACTGGCCGCCGCGGCTGCGCGACATCGTCTGCGCGCACCGCGGGCTCGTCGACGGCGGGCTGGAGATCGACGGCAGCTTGATTGCGGAGCTGGACGAGGACGGCATGCGGCGGGAGGCGGAGGCCGTGCGGGCGAAAGGGATTAGGAGTGTCGTTGTGGTGGGTATTTTCAGCCCAGTGGATATCGTGTATCGGCAGGAGGAGCGGGCGGCGGAGATTGTAAGGGAAGTGTACCCGGAGGCGGACGTGGTGATGTCGAAGGATGTTGCGAATATCGGGTTTCTGGAGAGGGAGAACGCGGCGGTGCTGAATGCGTCGATTTTGCCGTTTGCGAGGCGGACGATTCACTCGTTCCAGGACGCGGTCGCGAGGTTGGGGTTGAAGTGTCCTGTGTTTGTGACGCAGAATGATGGCACGATATTGCCGGCGAGCGCGGCGGCGAGGTTGCCGATTAGGACGTTCTCGAGCGGTCCTACGAATAGCATGCGCGGCGCGGCATTCTTGACGCAGAACCTTGAGAAGGAGGCTATGATGGTTGTCGATATTGGTGGAACAACGACCGACGTTGGTCTGCTTCTCGAGAACGGCTTCCCGAGACAGGCAGCGGCGTATAGCGAGATCTCCGGCGTGAGGACAAACTTTTCGTATCCTGATGTCAAGAGCATTGGTCTCGGGGGCGGCTCCATCGTCAGACGGGATGAGAACGGTGCTTTGACGATCGGGCCGCAGAGTGTGGGCTACAAGATCCAGGAGAAGGCTTTGGTATTTGGCGGAGATGTGCCGACGACGACGGATTACACTGTCCTCGCAGATCCTGCAGTTCAGATTGGAAACCGTTCTCTCGTCGAGGGGTCCAGCCTCCAAAGCGATCTACCCGAGTTCAAGGCCAAGGTGAAGGAGATGCTGGAACGCATCGTAGACACCATGAAGACTTCGCCGGAAGACATCCCGGTGGTCCTTGTTGGCGGTGGCGCAGTGATTGCGCCGGACTCCCTGGTTGGTGCCAGCAGAGTCATCAAGCCCGAGTGGTCCGGCGTCGCCAATGCCATTGGCGCTGCCACCGCTAGAGTCAGCGGTGTGGTTGATTCGATTGAGAGCACGGAATCAAAGAGCGTTGCGCAGGTCATTGAGGAGTTGTCGCGACGCGCGGTGGACAAGGCAGTCGAGAGCGGAGCTCTGAGGGAGACGGTGACGATTGCGGAGATTGAGAGTTTTCCATTGCAGGTGAGATGTATGCTTCAGGTGTTCTTTGCAACCATGCTGACGAATCTTCGTAGTATATCGCGAACAAGTCACGAATCATCATCAAAGCTGTTGGAGATTTCGACTTCTCTAGGACTGACTTCGGCGACGCTGCTCCAATTGCCAATGTCGTTGACGGTTTCGAGAGCGAGCCATCTGGAACCAATGAGAAAAAGCCAGAGACAAATAGAGATACCCAGAGTTCAGGTTCACAGTCGATCATTTACACAAAGGACTACATCCACTCTTACAAACCCAAGATCGTCAACAAAGAATGGCTCCTTTCAGAGACCGACCTGGATTGGATCACGATAGGCTGTTACATCCTGGGCACAGGCGGCGGAGGCTCTCCCTACCAACACATGCTGAGACTACGAGAGATGATGCGGGCAGGAGCAACCGTCAGGATCATCTCGCCGTGGGACCTCAAGGACGACGACATCGTCGCTTGCGGCGGCGGAAAGGGGTCTCCTCAGGTCTCGATTGAGAAACCCTATGGCAATGAGTAAGTCATGCCTTCCGTCACGCCCGAGGATTTGCTAACGACTTCGCGAAAAGGATCATGGAATCACAGACAGAGCTTTACAAGTACCTCAACACCAAGCCAACAGCCGTAATCTCCCTCGAAATCGGAGGCGGCAACGGACTCCAGGGTCTTATCCTCGGCGCGAGCACAAACCTCGACATCCCAACCATCGACGGCGACTGGATGGGCCGCGCATACCCCATCTCACATCAAACGACACCAGTAGTGTTCGAGAAGAAGGCAACCATGATCCCCTCATGTATCTCGGACGGCAACGGCAGAATAATGGTGAGTCCCCCCCTCCCTCAACCCCCCTCTTTCCTCCAGAAGCTAACATTCAGACTCACAACAGCTCATGACAAAAGCCCGCACCGAGCTCGACGCAGAACGCGCCTTCCGCGCCGCCCTCTCGCAGATGGGCTCCCACGTCGGCTGCGCCAAGGGCCCCGTCAGCGGCCGCGACACCAAGTCCTGGGTCGTCGAGAACACGGTCTCGCTGTCGTGGCGGATCGGCCGCGCGGTGGCGCTCTCGCGGTGCAGCAACACGATCGACAGGGTCGCCGAAGCCATCGTCGACGAGGTTGGTGGGGAGGAGTCTGCGCGCGTGCTGTTCCGCGGCAAGATTGTTGGCGTTGAGAGGGTGACGAGGATGGGTCACGCATATGGCGAGGTCACCATCGAGGGGGCGTCAGCAGACGGGAAGGGGGTGGAGAAGTTGGTGATTCCGTTCAAGAATGAGAATATTCTGGCGAAGAAGGTTGATGCTGAGGGCGGGGAGGAGGTGAGTTTTGGTCTTTGTGGGAAGGCTTTCGGGATGTTGCTGACTTGTTGAACAGATTCTCACCATCGTCCCTGATCTCGTGTGCGTTATTGACGCTCAGAATGGTGAGGCCCTGGGTACGCAGGAGTATCGGTACGGTCTTCTCGTGGTCGTCCTCGGCATTACTGCTTCCGAGAAGTGGACCTCGACGGCCCGAGGTATCGAGATTGGCGGCCCGAAGGGCTTCGGCATGGATGACTTGGAGTATGTGCCGCTTGGCAAGTTTAAGAAGCCGAGGAGTGTGATTGAAGAGTATTGCGATACTGCATGAGCGATCATGGCGATTTAGACTAGGTCGTATGCCATGACCAGGACGCACAATAGAGCTTTCCAATCACAACCCACCGGCTTCGGTTGCAGGTACGGAGTGAAGTGGGATAAATCAATTCGCATAGCCTGCCAACGTCGCAATTCAAAGACAAGGACGGCCAACTCCCGCTCCAACGGCCCCCATCGATCGGTTGTCACCTCGGAAATATCTTTTCGGCTGCTGTCTCAGCATCCACACAAGTTGTCTCTCACCAGCACAGATCGAAGAGCAAGTCCACGCGCCGTTGGAGAATCGACAGGGCGCTGGCACGTCTATTCGCAGCCATTTGACAAGGGTGTGATAACGCCACCGGGCTAGTCCCGCAGGATGGTGTGCTGAGGAGACGTTGGGGTAGGTCGGGAGCTTTCATCCACATCATTGCATGGGCAGCATCCATTGACCCGTGAACAGCTCACCACGGAGGTCTTCGGAGATTTCAAGCGCGGGGCGTCGTAAGCGAAGCAGCAGAGAGAATGGATGGATTCAAGGAGAGATAAAAAGGCGCATGCAATTGGGAGAGAAAACAAGAAGAAAAAAGTCTAAAACATGACACCCCGGCTCCGTACTGCCGTCGACCACGGAGCACGACATCGGCGCTGCGGGGCCACCCGATCGGCGAACCCCACACTCCAATTACACTGACACTAACAGAGTGGTGGTGGTGGTGGTGGTGGTGGTGTCTCGCGTCATCGGACGAGCAGTCGCGATATGGGTCCCTGAGCACGCCATCTGTTGCGTCGAGCTCGACAACCCCCCTCGAAACCCTTCGAATCCCGCCATTCCGGTTGTTTGGTTCGCTGGCGATAAAGGGGCGCAAGGCCTCCGTGCGACGTCAGAGAGTTTTTTGTGTCAAAATTTGGATGAGGGGTAATAAACTCGATCATCCGGCTCTGCTCATACTTATAAGTGTGTTTCCCTTCTCCAAATTGCTGAGTGCATTCACATCAGATACTCAACCTTGCCCCTCACTGTACATCTTCTCTTTCTCTTTTTTTTGATACCCCAATACTCAAATTCGCAACCATGGCGCCGGGTATCCTCGTCGACGAGCCTGTGGAGGTCAGCTCCTCCGGCCCCTGGAAGGGCAAGAATGATGACGCTCCCCGCGACATCTTCCCCGACGGCATCAGGACGTCGGGACAGCACAACCCCCTCTACGATGTCCTGCGCCCGTACGACGAGTTCCCAAAGGAGATCACGGGCCGCACGGTCTGGCACAAGGAGGAGTTCGAGAACAGCCCTGAGAAGTGGACGCACCGCTTCACTCCCGAAGAGGTCGAGGAGCTCGGCCGCACATCCGACGAGTTCATCGCCAGCGGCACCCCTCTGACCGGTATCTCCAAGGTACGTCGATTCGACTCCGGCAACGCCACTCGACAGTTCCCTTCCACATCCCCAACAACCAGACTAACATCTCACCTCCGCAGAGCAACTTCCCCCTCCCCAAACTCAGCAAGGCCCTCACCGACCTGCGCGAAGACCTCATCAACGGCAAGGGCTTCATCCTCTTCAAGGGCTTCCCGGCGCAGGAATGGGGCCCGCACAAGACCGCCGTCGGCTACATGGGCCTCGGCACGTACCTGGGCTACTTCGTGTCCCAGAACGGCCGCGGCCACGTGCTCGGCCACGTCAAGGACGTCGGCGACGACCCGACGCAGATCGACCGCGTGCGCATCTACCGCACCACGGCGCGGCAGTTCTTCCACGCCGACGACGGCGACCTCGTCGGCCTGCTGTGCGTCCACCGCGCCGCCGAGGGCGGCGAGAGCGACCTCGTCAGCATCCACGCCGTCTGGAACGAGCTGCAGCGCGCCCACCCGGACGTCGCCGAGCTGCTGACCAAGCCCGTGTGGTACTTTGACCGCAAGGGCGAGGTCTCCGAGGGCCAGGAGCAGTGGACGCGCCAGCCCGTCTTCTACATCGAGAACGGCGGCCAGCAGCGTGTCTACTGCAAGTGGGACCCTTACTACGTGCGCTCGCTGACGCGGTTCTCGGACAAGGGGATCATCCCGCCGCTGAGCCCGGAGCAGCTGCACGCGCTGAAGACGCTCGAGGATACGTGCCAGAAGCTCGCGCTGCACATGATTCTGGAGGTGGGCGATATCCAGTTCCTGAGCAACGCGCACTTGTTGCATGCCAGGACGGAGTACAAGGACTTCCCGCCGCCGGCGCCGAGACGCCACTTGCTGCGTTTGTGGCTGTCGACGCCTGAGACGGAGGGCGGGTGGGCGCTGCCGTTCCCTGATAGCAAGGAGAAGAAGCGCGGTGGTATCCAGGTGAACAACCAGCCTCCCACGGCGCCGCTTGACGCCGAGTAGATGGTTGTGGTGTGTGGTGTTGCATGAGCGGTCTGTGTCTTGTCAGAATGATGCATTATGTTTTAGCGTATCATGGTGTGTGATCATCTTCGAAGAAAGATGAGGGAAAATGTGTCTTTGCGCGGCCAACACTCATGGAGTGTTTGGGACATACACAATGTTTAGAGTAGCAAATTGTGAATGAACAAAACAGTTAAATCATACCCATCGGACTCGCCGAGCACTTCGTCTTGTTCAATAGTGCATCCTCAAACCTTCGTATTGAAATGTCAATGCAGCTATGTGTTCGAACAGCAAACGAAATGACAGACAAGTCGTGCCCCGCGCTGGCCAGTGATCAGGGCAGCGTTCTGGATTCCGTCCGCCGGGCAACTCCTCCGATTCCGTCACTTCGGCGAAGTTCGCCACGGGAAACTGCCGGGAAAGTAAGTTCCCCGAGTTTCCCGCCGAGTTTCCCGGCAATCGTGCGGTTTTCCGGTCGCGCCATCGCGGGGTTCGTCGTGCTGCTGCAACAGCGAGGACCCCGCCGGGAAATTTCGCGAAAGCGGCTGCGGGGCATGTCTGTCACTGTTTTGGAGGGGTAAAGGTCCCCTACAGGCGCTGATGGAGGGGCAGCAGCAACGATGAGTTACACGACGGCATCGACATTTCTGGTCTCCTTTTGCTGTAAATCAGGCCGTAAAATTTTCAATGACTCTGATTCTTACCAGACAACTCAACAATCACTATCATAACCCTCATTTAGAGAAATTGAATGATATAATGGCCATTAGTTCTCTGCTAAAGTCGTTAGCTTTCCTTTATCGATAGCAGCCTGCATGATCCCGTTGCAGATAACGGTGGGCCATCGTTATCCACCCGCCCGCGTTTGCCCCTCGAGTCAGCTCTCACGTCTTGGCCTTCAACCATCCGACGTCGCTCTCCTCACGACATCGCCAATGTCTTATTTAAGAGACAGCCTCTGGTCGCCGCTGTCTTTGACCATGTCTCTCTCACTCAGCATCCCATTTCCCTTTCTCCTTTGATACCCCTTTTCCACAAAAGACACTCACAATGGCCGCCGTCCTCCCTGAGCCGTTCGCCTCCATCCCGAGGGAGAACTTCCTCTTCGGCCCCTCGCCCATCGAGCCCCTCCCCCGCATCTCCAAGGCGCTCGGCGGAAAGGTCAACGTCTACGCCAAGCGCGAGGACTGCAACTCCGGCCTGGCCTACGGCGGCAACAAGACCCGCAAGCTCGAGTAAGCTCACCCTCCCCCCAATCCTCTCCTCCTTCACATCAACTAACATCCTGCCAAAGGTACCTCGCTTCCGACGCCCTCGCCCAGGGCTGCGACACCCTCGTCTCCATCGGCGGCGTGCAGTCCAACCACACGCGCCAGGTCACCGCCGTCGCCGCCAAGCTCGGCCTCAAGGCCGCCCTCGTCCAGGAGCACTGGGTCGAGTGGGAGGACCCCGTCTACGCCAAGGTCGGCAACATCCAGCTGTCGCGCCTCATGGGCGCCGACGTCCGCCTCGACCCCTCCACCTTCGGCATCGAGCACAAGAACACCCTCGCCAAGCTCAAGGAGGAGCTCACCGCCGCCGGCCGCAAGCCCTACTACATCCCCGCCGGCGCGTCCGACCACCCCCTCGGCGGCCTCGGCTTCGCCCGCTGGGCCTTCGAGGTCGTCGCCCAGGAGAAGGAGACCGGCGTCTTCTACGACACCGTCATCGTCTGCGCCGTCACGGGGTCCACCATGGCCGGCATGGTTGCGGGCTTCAAGCTGGCTGAGAAGACGGGCGCGTCGCCGAAGAGGAAGGTTATTGGTATCGATGCGTCTGCGACCGTGAAGCAGACGTTTGACCAGGTGCTGCGCATTGCGAAGAACACGGGCGCCAAGATTGGACTTGAGGAGGGCGATATTACGGAGAAGGATATTATTTTGGATGAGCGCTTCCACGGCGGCATCTACGGCGTGCCGGACCAGACGACCATTGACGCCATCAAGTTCGGCGCCAGCACGGAGGGTTTCATCACGGACCCCGTCTATGAGGGCAAGAGTCTGGCGGGCATGATGGCGCTGATCAAGAACGAGGAGATTCCCGCGGGAAGCAATGTGTTGTACGCGCACTTGGGCGGACAGCTTGCCCTCAACGCCTACTCTGGCATGTAAATAATGACTTAATGCGAAATACCCCTGAAGTTCAATGCTGGTTCGATTCCCGTATTTGATATGATCCCTGCCCTTTTTCCTCGCCGGTGTCCGTAATTTTCCGTCAGTCTGCATGTTGACCTACAAAGCGGAAGTGGAGGAGAAAGGCCTGACAAACAATGTGCCCTCCTGCAATACCCGGAAACCGGCACTCATTGTTCTTCCAAGACGTCGTACGTCCTTTGATGACGGAAGAGCCTGTACACAAGCAGTTTTCACCCCCCAAATAAGATACCTACCTACGCGGGTCCAGCTGGCAGCCCGAAACCTCCCACTGGGGCGTTCCAACTCCATGGCTGCGCTTCCATCTGAAAAGTCGTCTGGTCGTCAATGGAGCTCAGTGTCCACCACGGCGTACACAGATCAAGTCACTAAAATGGGACGGCGACTGGTGATGAATCATGTCATCTTGGAGATCTCTTATGTAAATAGGAAAGGACTATAAAGGTTGGTGCAGGGTAGTATGAACCTTGGGATATTTGAGACGTGAGACTATGAGCTCTCCAATGATATCAGAGAAAGCATGAAAAGAAAATACCGCTCTCCAGACCTCGCCCCGGCCCTATCTGAACTAAATACCCTTGCCGCGCATAGTCCCCGGACTCACTGCCGCTGACTTGCACTCGCTGCTCCTGTTAACTGTCTTCGTTGGTCTCGTTGCCTCATAGAGTTGAGGTGGTCTATTGTGTGTGCCAGCAGCGCCTGAGTCGGAGTGGATGCCGACTCACCAGACGCGCATTTGCTGTCGACTCACGTTCGCGGGATTGCTGACATTCACTGGGAGTCTTCTCGAAAGATGAACCAAAGGAAGCGGCAAGCAGCGCCTCGCTTGCCCTCTCGATCGCTCGCCTACCGCATTGGATACAGATGAGGCTTGGTCAGCCCGGGCAATTCGTCAAGATGTAGGAGATAGTACTGAAGCTTCCAATAATCGCCGTCGGCGACAAAACGTCCGACTACCATCCTGTCGTTCCTAGACACAAGCTCTGGCCTCGAACTCACAGCTTGGGAACACAGAGAAGCAGGAGCTGCTCAGACTAAATTGACACCCAGAGCGGCTCTGCGAGTCATGCTGGCGAGCCTTACAAATAAAACTTATTCACAACCACAGGATCATTTTACAAATACTGCCCATTAAATCAGTCTTGCCGGCATCATATCTTGCATATTTTTGAGATTCACGGTGCAATGAATCTAGCTCTGATATGATTGGCCACAAGCCACATTTACTGTGGGGCTCTGAGCTTGGGTACACTCATAGGTAGCTAAGGAAGTAGCATGCGGGGAAGGGGGGGGTGTCACATGACAGACAGATCCGTCTGACGCACCTCACTTTAGGTACCAAGGTACACGGAAGGTAAAGTCCTGTGGCACCTGCCTAGGTAGGTGGCGTACTCCGTAACTCAAACACTCAGAGTGAAGTGGAAGGTTTTTTTTCCTTTTTCTTTACTGATCTGTGAACAAACTGCGCAAGGTATGTCAACCTCTCTCTCCTCAGCTATCTCCAAAACCTACTGACGAATATTATTTAAAGTCCGAACTTCTCGCCAACCTCTTCCAGTCCTCCACCTCCATCACGAACTACAACGCTTACTCCTACAATTCCCACGCCTCATCAGTCACCAAACACCATCCATCGAACAAACATCAACACCGACCTCTTCATCTCCGCTCCATACCATCTCATTGCCTCATCATCGACCATCATGTCTGAGGTTTTGTCTTTCCCCAACAGGCGGGCCTCCGACACCGACTTGAAGCCTCGGCCTCAACGTGAGTTCAGACGTAGTGAACATGGTACTCGTCACCGTGAAATCCGGAGAATGCAGACGAAAGAGGAGAAGTTCGAGATCCTGGAGGACAAGATAGCGAATATCAACTGCACTATTGAAGGCTACAAAGCAGTTCAGCGTTACTTCGACGGGGACGCCGTCAAGTGCCGAGAGTTCTTCACATGGCGAATGGCCAGGGAGAGGGAGACTCTGAGTTCAATATTCCCCCAGCTCACTGCGACACAATGCCTCGAGAAGATTGAGCTGACCAACTTCGTCGATGATGGAGCGAGAGCTGACTGGCACTGGATGATGGAATCAATCTTCAAGCAATTTCACATCATTGGCTTTGCTACTCATGGCGGCCATACAACTGGCTATGGCATTGAGCCTGGTCCGGCATATCTTCTGCCCCACGATTACGAGCCGACAACACATGGCAGAGGCAGCCGGCTTCATCACAGCATTCTGGGAATCAACATCAACGTCTCCGGAGATCCCCGCGAGATGGACACCAATTCATTCGAGAATATGCAAGCTCCCGGCCCCTCAGAGGTTTCGCAGGACATGCCCAACGGGTTTGTCTTTGCCCAGCTTGGAGCTCTCTGGGCTTACGACGGCGACAAGGAGTGGGCGGAGACCCTGGAGATGACCCCAGAGGACCGCAACCGCGCGCACAAAGAAGGACCGTGGAGACAGACAGGTTTTGGAGTTGTTGTCCGGATCAAAGCAGACGGCACTACGGGAGAGGTCTTCGTCATTTACAACTTCTGGGCCCACGGACAATCACAGGAGCCAGATGACTTCCACCGCATCTCAGTCAAGGACTCCCATGGCAACATTCACCCGCATATTGGCCGACCACACAGCGAATGCGACCCAGATGACAACTTCATCGGCGCTATGATTGCGGACAACATGGCGCAACTTGTATATGCCAGCGAGACTACCGGCTTCGACTTCAATGTCCTGTCAAAGGATGAAAGCCACATCTGTCCAGTGAGGAAAGTTGAGTTGAAAGGAAAGCAGTATCTTACTCGCGAATACATCAAGATATTCAACGTCTAAAGATTCGATCTGCGAAGGCTTAGACTCATTATCGGTTGTTCTCGCCCTGGCCACTGGCTGCTGCTCTCTAAGCTTCAAGGCAAATATCCACGCAAACTTCCGCCGTCTTTCTGCGCGCAGTCATGATCCAACACAACAACAATATGCTTCGCCACAGCAACGCATGCATAAGGATTTCAAGATAGCGTTTGTGGTAAGCCAAAGAGCCTTTACTCTTCTAATTCAGCATGGGGATTTCTCTGACCATATCATTTAGTCTTTGCGACGCATCCAAATCACGACATACGATGACGATATGGCTTTCAAGGAGCAGGAGCTCAGTACAAGAATACATACGGGATGGCTTACTGCGATAAGAGTTTGCCTGCTGACGGCCCCGGGTACATCGTCATTCATTCCGGCGACTTCATGCAGCTCGGCATCTGCAATTGGCAAGACTAGAGATTGATGGTGCCACGTTTTGGAGTTGGTGGACTTGGTGGCCATGCGAATTTCGCAGCCTCGTCCATACCTTTTGCTTTTCCTTTCCTTCATTTCCCTTTTCTCCTCAAACGGGTCACTCGCAGACGCCTTTTCGCCTCTGGTACATTGCCTTCACTGAGATCACACAGACTTCGTTTGGCTCATTCTCTTCCTATGGACACATTACCCTTAATACTCCTTCATCGCATTCACGAATCCATAGACAGCACTCGATAGCAAACAGAGCTAGACTTCATAAATGCATTTCATTCCTTTCCGACGTGATGTTTGACATGTTCTGTTCAGTATACAAGACTTTGCTCGACCGCCTCGAGATGCTTCCAACCGCAGCATCATGACGACCGCAAGAACCCAATGGCCAGGCTTCCTAATCAACATGACGAAACTTAGCGCATTAGAGAGGCAGCCCAAAGCTTCTCAACGGGATGGTGTCTCGCGTCAGCCCGTCATTTGACATTCTCTGGTTCTCCGCCGCCAATATCGCGCTTCGCTTCGCGTAAACCATGCTCACCAGGCGACTGCTCCTGCAACCTTGACGACTCGCATCTTCTCTTCCATAGCCTGCAAAAAGCATCGCTGAGTCTCTAGCATGCAAAGAAAACAACAAAAGGCCCAGCTGAAGGACCTCTACCTGCGAGGGCTCCCAATTACTTGGCCCGCCGCAATCTTTGATCCCTCTTCGGTTGCCGTGGACCTCCTCAAAGAAACTTTCCTGCTGTCTTTGTCGTCATCATATATGGCCCCCAAAATGTGTTATCGTACTTCCACTAACCTTTGTGGCTCATTTGCCATCCATCGAAGACATGCTCGTAAAGCTGCCTTTGGGCCGGCCTGAGCCTGTGTCGGAACAGGGTGTCTTGATCGAAATCATCTTAGGCAGCTCAGGCTTTCGCCTCGTTGTCGGCCTCAGGACATGAGCTGTCAAGAATGCTCTTTCTCTCACTTGAAAAGCCAAGGTGTACTCTATGGCAACATACCTTTCGAGTCATAGCATGGCGGTCGGCTGTTCTGGATGAATGTACATAGAGGTGATTCTTTTTGGCCCTGGTAAATGTCTTTATCAGAGTCATAAGGCATGCAACAAGGTATGGCTGGAGGCCGTAACCTGCTGTACACAAATATGAATAAGGAAAGAGGGTGAGCGCACCTTGATCTTCGTCCGACGCTGCTGGCTAGCTCTGGACAGGAAAACGAAGTCGGCAGGTCGTTTTCTTGACTGTCGCAGCTGCCATCTGTGAGGCTTGTAATGAGGATCCCGAAGCCAAAAAGAAGCAGGCTAATATGATTGTTTCTGTCGAAAGGACTCCGGGTATTGCGGCCAGACTTTCAGCCCGTTCATCCTTCCACGGCTTTGGTTTTCAGCGGGAGCTGCTGCCTCTGACAGCCCGGCGCGACGCTGGTTGTATGTCTGGACTGCCCGTCCGCGCTGGACTCAAAAACCCCTCACGGCCTCCCTTGGCTCTTTCTTGAGACCCAGCCTGTAGAATACGCCTTCCTCAATTGCCTTCAATCGAAGCTTTGATATGCCAGGACCAGGTACGGCCTTGCCTTCAGCGCAAATTCGCTCGACCGACTGCAGTATGGTGGCGAAGAATACTTGAGCAGATTGATCGCAGTGCCGTCGATAACAGCAGAAGATGAGTGCGCTTCAGGCGCGTCCGGAGACAGTCGAATCGAGTCGCGTGCATGCCGACCCTTCTGGTCCTTCTCGAAATAGAGATGCAACTTGAGGCCCTCGTATTCTGTGATCAGAGTTTGTACAGACGCAGTCTTGCTAATGCCGCCGTTGAAGTTCGGGATGACGAGCCGCACAATTGTCTCCATGTCCGTTGAGAGGGGCACCGTCCACGTATTGGTGATATGTGCCTTCGAGAATTCGCACAAGAAAGTGTTCTGGAACCACGCGGAGATGGGGTTGAAGCAGTTGACTTCTGGGCCTTCCTGGCGGGCAGCGGCATCCATCTGCTCCAGGACGGCAAGCACGTCTTGGGTTGCGGTTGTTGCTTCGTGGGAGTCGTAGTATTTCTCAATGTTGAATTAGTCGACTTGGGGCTTTGATGTAGAGGTCGGAAGGTTGATGCTGTCGAGCCATATGTAATTGTGCATCGCGTCCGGGGAAAAGTTGAAGCCTGTTTTGCGTCAGCCCCGTCCGTTGTAATGCGCCTCTGTCAGAATCTTTGGGACGGCTTTCTTACCAAGATGACATCTCAATGACCACATGAGACAGTAGAGTACATCGTCCCACGAGTCGGGTGAGCGATCTTCGGACGCGGAAGGAGCAAGCTTCTGCAGGAAGTTTCTGATGTGCACGTCTACCCGTCCCTCGTGCTTTGGGCGGTAGCGTTTGATGTCCCAGTAAAAGAAAAGGAACGCGTCACTCCATCGCAGAGAACTCGTTTTGGTCAAGGGATGCGAGGTCGATATTGACGGAGAGGGAAGGAGACGATGCAGGTGAGCAAGGAAGGGACCCAAGTACATTTGAAAACCTCCTTGAGGTACACGCATGATGGATCAACACTGACCTAAAAAATACCTAGGTAGGCGTTTTGAGGTGGAACCCTTCGCCAACCCTGTTGACGAGAGAGACCCAGCAGCCCCAAAGTCGTGGCGAGAACACAAATCGAGTGATCGCAAACGCAGCTGCGCATTAAAACTGAAGAACAGAGAAGTTTTTGAAATCATTGCCTCGGATATCAACAAACGAAACATACAGCGTGTTCTTTCCCGTTCTGATCGGTTGCTTCCTAGAGCCAGCTTGTCACCGAAAGGGTCTAAAATTTATCAGAAGTGCTGACCCCGTCACACCAGGCTTCCTCTTTCATTGAGATCAGTCGCAGACCAAAGTTGCTCACTGCTTCCGACACGTCAAAGTTCACTCTCGCCTGTCAACATCGGGCTTACGTAATACATACCGCACTTCACGTACCCAAGCCCAGCTTTACCGCCCACCTCGCCCATCGCGACTCCAGACAAATTTTGCACCGCGTCACATTTCGATCTTTCTTTCGACCGACAAGGCCTAACTTCATCAACATGGCGTCCCGCGGGCTCCCCGGCGAGCACGTTTTGATGTGGAAAGAATTCCTTGATGATCAGCGATTTATCGAGTTGCATCCGATGTCGCTGGACCGAGTCGCCACCGGAATTCTAACCACAATCACTCGCGAGTTGCAGCTCATTACTGGAACCATAGAGATTCTTGAAGAATCTGGATACTAGGAGTTTCCGATGACGAAGAATCACTTCAACCAGCAGGACTTTTTCAACTCCGTTTATTATTACCTCCACGATATTTGCGAGCGAAGCCTCGACTTCTTTCCTTCTCTCCAGGTTGTTGCTGTGAACGAGGTTGTCGACAAGACGGCCGGCACAACTGGCAAATTTTATCGACACAAGGAGTACATCTTGACCAAGGAGCGGAAGCTGTCTGATGCCCTCCATGCCAAGGCCAAAACCTTTGTCAAGAAGTGGAACAGGACTCACGAAGACGACCAGAAGTCCGTCGAGGAATATTTTGACGAGTTGAAGAAGAGCGAGAACTGGCACCCGAAGCCTTTCAAACAAATCTCGATCCTCGGTCTCCGGACGATGTTCAAAAAGAGCACTTGCGACTACACCAAGTATGGCGTCAACGTCATCGCAGACCTCTACCGAGCCGCTAAGCGGGCTCTCAAGCTGGCCACAGAGGCCTTCCGGCGTCTTCTCACCCATTTTGCCGACCATGAGATTGATACTGTGGCCATGAAGTGCGTGTTCACCAGAATTCCGCGCGCAGGTCTTCAAGAACAAGCCTTCAGCCTGCAGCTGAACAACAAGCGCGTGATGGATGCCCTGAGATCATCTATGGCTAGTCAGAGCCTCCATTCATTCATGCGTAAGTTCTAACGTACCACTATGGACCTCAATCTTATTATCACTATCAACAACAGAAGTGCTGATAACTTTCGTTGCTACAGAGTCTCTCCCAGTCTTGCTCGTCCCTTCGCACACGTTCAGGTCCTTCAAGCAGGACCAGGTGTTCCTCTTGCGAGGCACCACGGAAGAAGAATCAACGCTCCCCACCGAGATTTCGCCCTGTGTCCCCTTGGTAACGAGCGTGTGCAGTGGCCCAGCCGATGTTGAAGCACCTGAGGGAACAGTGTACCACGGCTTCTTCCTTGGTGCAACCCTCGAGAGATTTCAATCTTGGGGGCCAATGCAACATATGAGATCCAGCCAGCGGGAGTACCTTCTCAGAGAAGATAGGGTGCTATGGGGGAGATTGATGCGGAACCTGAAGATTCTCGAGGAGGAGGAGCTGAAGAGCATCTTCGGCGAAGATTTCAAGAAAGTCCCAAAGTATGAGGAGCTGCCCCCTGAACAGCGAGAAGAGATTGCACAGTTCCGCAATATGATCTATCAGAACTTGGACTCGCTGGATGCGCAGCAGAAGCAGACCCTTGGCAAGGTCCCGCTGCGCGACGGCCCTGAGACCCACACGGCGATAGCCTTCGCAGAAAGCGGCGATGGAACGTACACCTTGCGAGTACTGCAGGCATGCTTTTCATGCAAGCTTTCCAGCAGACAGAAAGAGGCAATTGACCTCCAGCCAGAGGATCTCATGCCACTCTTCCGACAATTTGATACCTTAGCTCGGCAGACGAACCCAACTTCTTGCGCGGAGGTAGCAATGACCCAGTTCTGCAAGATGTTTGCAGACTTCCAGGGCTAGGTTAAACAATCAATAGATTAGCAGGAAAAGAGAGAATCAACGCCCATAGACTGTTAGGATTACTACAAAGAATTACTACAAAGGATTGCTACAAAGGATTGCTACAAAGGATTGCTACAAAGGAGTGCAACAAAGGATTGCTACAAAGGATTGCTACAAATACCTTACTAACTGGCACGTCTTAGAGAGCGTCAAGGAGTGATCTGTAGCCTTAGTACGGGCATTATTTAATACCCAGTGTAGTGAATGTCTCTAAATTCATCTAGGAACGGATTTCATTTCTATTTTTCATCTACTACCATGCTTTATCTGTGTTCATGATGGTATCTTCAACTTAAAACCACTCCCCTACGTGATTCCTGCCAGCCTTCAAAATGGCCTGCACTAAATGGAGATCTTTAGGCATAATTGTGACTCGCTTCGCGTGAATGGCTGCAAGATTGACCACTAGACAAGTTAGTTTGATATATTGGAAATAAATAGATAGAGGTACTGACTTTCAAACACGCCCGTAAGAAGCGATTCAGCTGACTCTTGTAGGGCGTGAATTGCGGTCTGCTGGAAGCGCATGTCGGAATGTCCTTGACTATGACAAATCTCTCGGACTAGTCGCTGAAATGGAAGCTTGCGGATAAGAAGGTCCGTAGACTTCTGGTATTTCCGGATTTCCCGAAGAGCCTTGGCTAAAGAAATTTAGTTTGTAGTCATTTTTTGTAGCAATCTCAACTTACTGCCTGGGTGCCAACGGCGCTTTGTCTTAGAGCCAGGCTGGAGGGGCTGACCTGGAGCCGACTTTCCCCCTCCTTTTTTCTTTACTTTGGAGGCCTTGCCAGTGGACTTGCCAGGCTTTGTAGATTTGGCAGAGAAAACTGACTTGCCGCTCTTGCCAGACTTGGAAGGTGATGTAGACTTGGCGCTTGCTGCTTTTGCCTTTCGGGCAGTTCTCATGCGAACAGATGCCATCTTTAGAGGAGATTAGTGAAGAATAGCTAAAATTAACTAGAGACACAAGCTTACCTTTGGAGTTTATGTAAGGTTAGTAGTAGGTTTGTGTGATAATAGAGAAGAAATAATTTTGTGATTAGTGAAGTTTTGAATGTGAGTAGAGGTGAGCGCTGAGGTAGGAAGGAGCAAACAGGACGACACGCAGCGCGTCGTGCACGGATCATATGCGATTGATTTCAATGGTTTTTTGATATTTTCAAACGGAAGGAGAAAAGAAAACTTCTCCCAGACAAGCACACACTACTACACTACGAACTGAAATAACTGCTATTGGTGAGGCAAACTGCAATTATGCTGTGATTTCAACTACTAACGATTTTTTTGTTTGAAAGTGATACGCTACATAAAATGTCCTCGGGACAAAATCGCGGTATGTTCTTTCTGCAATTGGAGTATTTCTTAATGCTAATTAGCTGCAGGGCGACCGCTTGGATCTGGGGCTGGGGTGAAACGAAAAGCAGAAGGAGATTATTCGGACAACGCCAACACCAAGAAGTCACGCCAGCGCGTCAATAATATGAACGAGGCTCAAAAGGCTATTGATCGGGCCAAAAAGGCCCTTGGGCAGCAGAGAGCCCGCAAGATCAAAGCTTTGAAGACATCAAATGCATGGATAAATGCGTCTGCAACAGGCCGAGCAAATCTCGAGGCTCGAGAGATCCAGCAGGTTGATGCGCATTAGTGAGTCGCTTCCTTTCAGATTGATTTCTTCATGCTAATGTTGCTTAGCACTGCTAAGGGTACTCATCCAAGCCAGCTCTTGGCAAGGCTAACAGGTCCCACGACGCCTCTCCGCGATCCCATTGTTGATGAGGATGGCGATGAGGATTGGAAAGATATCCCTCTGGATGAAATCGATGAGGATACCCAGATGAATCTGGATGACGTCGAAACAATGCTTAATTTTGACGTCGGCATTAATAGCAAGATGCCTGACGTCGATATGCCTGAGCAGTCTGCCGCAATCATCAACAAACTCATCAAGGTACGTGGATAATAGCATCAAATCACCACAATTACTAATAATTACAGGATAACCAAATCCGCGAGTACCAGTTCTTCCGCGACACTTGGGAAGTTGTTCTTGAACGACTTTACATTAAGATCAAGCGCCTCTCAACCAACCCGACTTTTACTCTTGTTGCAATGCATGAGTATGGCCTCATTCGACCTGGCTGTTCCAGCCCAATGGCTAGCGATATCTTTACAAAAGAGGAGATTCTTCTCTGGTTCGCTATCGTCAAGTATTGGCAGCCAAGGCATCTCTCTAAAAAGATGCAAAGGCAGCTCATCCTCAACGCCTGCATTAAGAAGATCAAGACGTAAGTCATAAGGCATTGTGGTAATCTTTTGTAGACATACTAATGTCAGTAGAAACTTTTCTCTGGTTCACAGGCCAGCCCTTCGCATGCGTGGCATGCTATATACCACAGCAGAGCGCCGTTACAGTCCTTCCTTCAAGCCTTCTGTCAAGGACATGTTCTCAGAGATTGGTGGCTGGGGAGCCCGGAAAGATGTTTGGGAGCTGATGGGCCCATCTAAGCTCTGGGATGATTTCGCTGGCTTTGACCAGGTGGCTGAGCTCTTATGCGCCATAGACCGTGCATTTTCAGCTATTCTACAGCTAATCCCCTTCTTTCTCAAGCTTGAGCTCTCGCGGGACCACGCCCCATGCAATTGGCATGAGGTTAGTGAGCTGGCTCAGGAGCTGACTCGTTTGCTTGACTTCTCGCTCTGAATGGGGGAGGGATTGTTTAGTTGATGTAAATAGTATCATGGCAATCAGATTCTGACCACACTGCCAATCAGTGGGGTCCGCGTCCGCTGCCAACACAATTCAGCCCTGGGACGTGGTGACAAGGACACAGCTGCAAACCCTGGAAGTTGGCATTAGCGTGTCATCTATCATACCAGACCTTAGGTATCATACTTACAAATGCAATACCAGTTGCTGCTATAACAGGGACTCGACTGCGCCATGTCTCCGCTCGCAGTGTGTTGAGGGACAAGGCGAAAGCTCCTTTCCAGCCTCGCTGTGGGGAAGAAATTGAATCTTGTAATCCGAGACTGGCAGCTACTTCTTGGGCGTCTGCTGTCGCACATGAAACCTTCCGATTCGTATTTCCAGATGAGGGTTAAGATGCGATCAACATGCGTTGGGAGCGGCAAGGTCCAATGTTCAGGATGATGAGCGTGCCTGAGCTCGTTGAGAAATGGGTTTCCCTCACATGTATTGAGCCACTGGAATGGATCCTTTCTGTTATGGTCGTAGGCTGTGTTCATGTGTGACATGAGGGTGGACAGTTGTTCTCCGGGGTGCGGAGGGCGTTGCCGGTAGATGATAGGCTCCAGGGCCAGCCAGTCAAAGCATGGTCGCTAACCATGGCGTTCGCCTGCTTTGCGCAACAGCCAGTCGTATCTACTATGTATCTGCTCCGGGTCGGTTCTGGAGCCTGCGGCATGTCAGCGCATTATCCGACGCAGCGCGGGTTGGACGTTATAGCTAGGAGACATACCAGTGATCGCATGAGGTGGCACAGCAAAGTATCCCATGATGAGGGGTCCTGGCTCGACGTGATGTTAGGTACTTTGCCTTTGAAGTAGTCTATGATCAGGCGCTCCATATTTTCAGAATCGACCGGTAGTTATCGCTGAATGTCCCAGCAGAAGAAGAGAAAGGAGTCCATCCGAACGATGGCACCGAAGGTAGACGATGGTAATCCATGATGTCGCAGCAGTAGTGCTAAACCTCTCGACTTGGGTAGAAGGACGGAATGGGTGGAAGCGGGGACGCATTGCATTATGTACCAAGCGTGAAGCATATTCTGATAGCGAAAATGGATGCCATAGGCTGAAGCTAGAATACAGTTCAGATTGTTGAACTCTGCCCCAGAAGCATCGATCGAAACGACTGGTGCCTCCTCCGGGGCTCCAGTGTCGACGACGCTTTGTACATGGTACTCCGAGGTTGAGGCGATCCGGAAGCACCCGTGGATTCCTTTTAGACAACATGGATGACAACAAGGACGGGAAGCACGACGACAATGAAGATACGATGACAGCGACAAACAGCCAGGACACCGAGGACAAGGGGAAATAGCATGAGAACACAGCAGGCAATTGCTATTTCTTTTAGCCATGGGAGCCAGTGTCATCCGTTTCGCAAATAGCTTGAATGAGTCTTTGACCTCAGTTATTCAATGACAAAACGCATACTACAAGACTTTCCTATAAGAGAAATACCTTCCTCGTGCGACTCACTCAGCGTTCTTTCAGCTTACAATAGCTATTTCCTCCTTGTAGTGAGTCTTGCCTGAGAGACAGGAGGTTGTGAGCGCATGACTGAGTGTTGTTGATAAATGGCGAAGTGTCTCCCTAAGCTACTAAAACCTCCATGTCAACATCTTGGTGGATCGTCTATCTCATGAGCATATCTCACGACTTCATCTGAGCTCATTTTCGTCGATTTGTTACGCATCTCTGCGAGAGAAGGCCGTCACATTGATTCTTGTCTCTAGGTTTCTTAATTGCTGACACCCATGCGCCTTCACAGGTGTTAAGTGAAACCCTCAGTGACATCTTCCGTCCACGCCATTTCCAAAATAAATGCCTCTAATTACAAACCTCAACCATCAATTTGAACTATGGGAGTGCTTGACCATCGGTCTACTTGCACTCGATCTCATGATAACGCTCTACGGCCTTGGGTCTGAGATGCCTGACGCTGTTCTCCCACAATCCGAGGCGGAAAGCGTCATGGTGGTTGCCGTCAAAGAGCTGCTTCTCCTCATGCAGCTACTGCAAATTTTCCTTCCTGCGTATCCAGGCAGCGAATCCGAGAACCTCACAGCTTCGAATATCTTCAGAGAGCGCGCGGTCTGCAAGTGGATCGGCGGCCTTTTCGGAACACACAGTGCAGAGTTTGCAGATCTGGTGCCCAAGCTTGGCGACGATGAGCTCAAGACATTTGGATTATTCATCGTTCCAGTGGCAGCCGCTGTGATTTGGAAGTGGAGACGATTGCAATGGCGTTTGCGCGCTGCCAGGAGACAAGAAGAAGCGGCGTTGATTGCGAGGGTCTTCCGCGTTTGGGATCGGGGAGATGGAACTGGTTGATGAATTGCCACCTCAGTGGTGAGTTCCCTCTGAGCGGCATCCATCTCGACGACCATGATTGGAGATAATCGCCTTGAAACTAGCTAATCCTCAATGAACAGGTCAGAATCGCCTTTCCGACTATTGGAAGCTTGGAAAGGCAAGCCCAAGCCTGGCTCGCTTTGGGAGATTGGGGCGGACATCTTGGGAACATGGACGACTGGGAACCAAGAATTGGTCTACCAATTAACATTTTCACTCTCTACCGAAAGACCACTGGACAATTCTCTATTTTCCTCGAGTGGTATAAAGAATTGAACCTGCCTGATGACGTGTCGAAAGCTCCGGCATCATGTCTAATACTTACACACTTGGCGATACCTTGCAGGGTCAAAATGTAGATGCCTTCACTTCTATCAACCTGCCAAAGCCAAATAATAATTACAACTTTCAACTATCCAGAATTCAAGCAAATCTTTGAAGATTACGTGGAATCACCCAGAACTCTGTAAATGATTGTCATCCTTTCACTTGGATTTACCACATATAGATTGTTCACTCTAGGCACTGGGTTCGTTCCTTCCTCTTTGCGCGCCTCTCCTTCCTGAAAGGTGAGAACCGTCTGAACAGAGATTTCTTTCACCTCACCCTGCCCCACGCGGTGAATTTTCAGACTCACCACTCTCAATAAAATAATTCGCGTCGCAGTCACCCCTCCCAAAGCTTCTTCTCCCACAAACCACCACAACAAACAAATCTCTCCTATACAACTCACAAACCACAACCTCAAGACAAAGACACACACCAACATCCACCAACACAATCATGGTCGCTACTATCGCCAGTTATACTCTTGGCGGGCTGTGGTAAGTTTCCCCTCACCTCTTCCGGCGCGCCCAAACTCACTTGCTTGTTCACAGGATGTACTACCTCTTAGAGGAGGACAAGACCAAACGTCTTGCAGAGGCCTACACGCCCATTCCTCTCCCCGATGAGCCTACCTACAACAGTAGTGATGTCAGCATCATTGTTCCCACTATCAACACTCCCGACGAATTCACCGATTGCCTGCGGCTGTGGCTCGCCAACCAGCCCAAGGAGATCATTATTGTAACCATTGAGCGCGACCTCCAGCGCGTCTACGACTTGGTTCGCCCTGTGGTTACTGACGGAGATGAGCGCATCAGCCTCATGACTGCCGATGTCGCCAACAAGCGCGAGCAGCTGCTTGTTGGCATCAAGCACGCCAAGGGCAAGATTCTCGCTTTGGTTGATGACGATGCCTTCTGGAAGTACGAGGTTCTTCCCCACCTTCTGGCTCCCTTTGAGGACTCCAAGGTCGGTGGCGCTGTTGGCAAGCAGAGGTATGTCTGAATCGCCTCTCCATCTTCTGTCATCCTTTCTCACCAGGTTTCCAGTGCCCACATTCCCGTGGCCCGCCGCAAGCCCAACGTCATCACCCCTTGGGAGGTTGCCTCTCTTCGTTCTCTCGAGAACCAAAACAATGTCCAGGCTGTCCGATTCGCCGCAGATGGTAGCGTCTTCTGCCTCGTCGGTCGCACCCTCATGATGCGCGCCGAGATCGCCCAGGACCCTCGTTTCCAGTATGAGATCACCCACGAGTTCTGGTGCGGTAAGCGCCAGAACACGGGCGATGACGTCTTCATCACCCGCTGGCTCCTCACCGAGGGATGGAAGATGTCTATCCAGAACGCCCCCGAGGCTGAGATCACCACCCTCGTCATGCGCGACAGCGCCCTCCTGCGTCAGATGGTCCGCTGGCAGCGCAACGCCATCCAGTCCTTCCTGGTCACTGTCGCCTACAAGCCTGGTCTGCTCCAGCTCTACAAGTACGTCTCGTCTCCCACGGTGCCCATGATGTTGTACTGATAGCTTGGCAGGAAGCACCCCTACATGGCTCGCAAGCTCGTCGAGCGCCTTCTTCGCCCCATCATCGCTTGGGTCCATATCATCGCCTTCATCGTTGGCGTTCACCAGAAGTCGCCCGTCGCGTAAGTACCACCGACGTCTCCCAGCATGATCATGTACTGACATTCTTTACCAGCTACTTCGTCGGCCTGTGGTACCTTTTGTCCATGATCGCCACTTACCGCGACTTTGTTCGCCGCTACCCCTGGGCGAAGGGCCACCTTGGCGCTGCCATTCTGCTCGACATCTGCTACCCGGTTGTCGACGTCTACTCTTGGCTCACCCTGAGCACCGAGGCCTGGGGCACCCGCAACGAGAACGTTTGAATGAAGACCTTGGGCGTTGATAATGATTGGCTTTGACTAGAGACACTGGGTTTGGGAGGCGACGGATCCTTCAGAATGGCTTTTGGCGTTTGGTACTAGATGGCATTTCGCACGAGAGGAAAGGACAGATACCCTCAAATTGGTAGATACAGATTCATGAATAAAAGTCTTTGACACAGACCTATGTCCACGCAGCACGCGGCACGTCTAGCTTCTCAACCACACGGTCGAGCCTCCCCGGCTTAGATTTCCCGGTAATGCCAAGTCCTGAAAGCAGTTGATCCTTAAGCGAAAGCTGACTCTGCAGCAGTTCTATTTATGGTGAGCCTTTGTCATCGCTTGCGGCTACAATACCCGGTCTACGAGCTCATGCACGTAAGACTTGGATGGCCCGAGTCTCTACAAATGGGGTTGCAGCTACGACGGGCCCAATCAGAAGTCCAGCACGACCACCCAAGGTCGTTGCAACATCCAATCCAATCGACGTTGAGGAATGACACCACACTCCAGAGTTGCAATCAAGACTCATGGCTCGTAATCGCCCCTGATGACTACTTACGCTGAGGCTGACATCCACGGCAGGTTTGATTACTCTAGGAACTTTTGATGTCAGCTGAAGCTGAACTCAGACCTCACCACCTCAATTGACTTCTTCGCCAAGATGCACTGTCGCCTGTATAAGAATGTGTAACCATCGCATACCATGCTTGATTGACTTCCAGTCGCTCTGTGTCACTCGTCCGTTGCGCTTTTAGGCGACTGCCTTAGACGAACACAGCAATGTCTCAACTCGCAATCGGGAACCCTGTTCGCTTTCAGGACTGGTTCAGCACTTTCGGCCCCAGACTCCAAAACACATCGACTGGCGTTTGCAATGAGACTCTCAATGCCTACCTCGCGGACTACCGCAACCTGAATACTCGAACCTGCGATCTTCATCTCGACTGCATCCTCACCGAAACCTCCGAATCCACAAAGGCCAAAATCGCCTCCGCTGCCATTTTCCTCGGCATTCTTCCTTCCATGCTGTCAATGATGGGTCCCTCGATGACGCAGCTCACACTACTCTCCGCGCGTCGTCCCCTTCTTGCCATGCTCATCGCCTTGGGCAGCACGGCCTTCTGTCTGGACCGCCTTTTCCACATCGAAACCCCAGCCGACATATTGTCCATGGTACAGGGCGAACGGTTCATACCCCGAATTCGCAGCTCAAGATGGGGCATCGTTGTGAGCGTTTTGGAGTACCTCTTCATCGGGGCTGCGGTGTTTAACGTCATCAACTTGGCGGTGCGCGTTGGCGACTACACCGTCATGAGCTTCCAATGCAACATCTGGTTCTTCCCGCTCATCTGGGTCCTCTCCGTCACCTTCATCTTCCTCCTCGTCGCAATACCTTTCCAATTCTCCGCGATCGCGAAGCATATCCGCAACCGCACGGGCACAACCCCTGTCAATCGCGTTGACGCGGGTCCGGAGGGTCCCGACGATACGCAGTGGACCCCGCTCCCGCCGCGGGCCGAGTGGGCTTCCCCGTCCGGAACATTTTCAAGGCAGAACAGCGGGACGTCAGTCTCGAAATTCATGTTGCGAGAGCTCACCCCGGGACTTCGACACCCGTCGCTGAAAGTTGCCGAGGTACCGCAATTCGAGCCGTGGGTGGCTGTGCTGTTCGGCGTCGGCTCCTTTTTTGCTGCGTTTCATATCATTTTGGGCACCGGTTGGTTCTCGTCCATCTTGTTCCTGTCCCCAGGCGACGCTATCAGGGTGATCATGAGGTTCTTTGCGTCATCTGTGGTATGCAGGCTTGTTGTGATGGTGGAGCTGGCGAGTATGAAGTCGCAGGAGATGCCTCGGGGATAAAAGTGATGGGGCGGGGGCTCATCGAGTCATGAGTACGGCCGGCTTTGAGTCGAGTCTCACACGTTCTTCTAAAACAGCATCATGTAAAAAGGACATGAGATTCAAGTTTATCGGAGAACCTGTTAATAAAAATTCCCGAAGACATCGAATAGTTTACTGCAGTGGAAGTTTCCTGTTGACACTCGGGTGACACGGCATAGAGTTGACCTTTGGTTCTCCATGCGGGGAGCTATTGTAGGGTAGGGCCTTACTATGAACAAGGGATCCGGCCTCACCGTTCAGCGGAAATAGATGTGACGTGTGTCAGGTTGCGCACAGCTCACAGGAGGCCCTGGTGTCAAATAGCATGATTGAATAACTGTTTACCTGCGAACGACTTCTGAACTCTTAGGCACTGGATAGCTCTGGATACCTAAGCGAGCCCAGGTACCTGTACCGAGTATTAACGAGAAAGTACGGCGAAAGCTTTCGCAGCAGTTGGATGGAAGTAAGACAACAAAACTCATTCTGTGCCATCTGGCGTGTGCATCGTTATTACGGGACTTGAATCCAATTCTTTCTACTCCTGTTGCAGGCCATTGATTTTGTTGTTTGGCGCTGTGGCTTTTTCAGCTTTCGCCTTACTCTCAGCCGAGCCCGGTCGCTTGGTTCTGGGTTCTGGGGGAACACGACGTCGCACCCATGCCATTGTCGGTTAGAGATGAACCAACCCAGACCAGTATCATGGAAACCAGTGAATGTTGGCGGCCTAGCTTGCCTGCAGTATGAAACCTCCCCATTATTCGAAGAATATAGCCTTATAAACCATATGATGCTCGGTTTCGCTCACGGACTTTGGGGCCGACGTGGCAGTACGAGGCGTTCGTTCCATGAAATCGGAATGGAGCTTAAGGTTTGCGTCACGCCCCTGCCCTTAAGCGGTCGCTTACAGCTTGCTACAACCTCATAGTCTCTGAAATATGATCAATAGCGTTGCTCGATGAGTTGAAATGAATATAAAAGTCACCAGCTTTCTTCGATTTTGTTCCAGAACATCATCAATCCAACCATCAAATCATCCACATAAGCAAACTACCAACCGCGCTAGACGCTTTACTTCTATTCCTCCGTCCCGGCGACCCTTTTTCCAATCACCATGCAGTTCAAGACTTCCTTCCTCGTTGTCCTAGCCTCCATCCTGTCGGTCTCAAGTAAGTTCTGCGTCCAACATTCACCACAAAGACACGTCCAGTGTTGACTTTTCTCAGTGGCCTGCAAGGATGCGCAAGGCAAAGAGGGACAGTGCAAGCCTCCTAACTTCTGCTGCGCCGCCGACGGATTCCAATGCGTCTTCAGGGAGGAGTGCAGCAGCAAATAGAGGGTGGCCACGAATATCTGTGAGACATATTTTGTACATAAGCGAGCTCTTGAAATTTCTCATATTGTTTTTCTGTCTAAGGCACCGGCTATGTCTCGTATGCCTCAGCGGTGACATGGAATGGTCTCATGGCGACAGCAGGAACATCATCTATCCCACCTCTCCATTGGACGAAGGCAACAAACACATCTTCGGCGGAACAGAAGTGGTCAAGGTCCAACGCCTTCTAAGCGCCTTAATTCCAAGTCTTCCTGTTAACGAAGGAATGAATAGCATAGGTGACGCAAGCACTGTGGTTCTACAAGCTATGCACGATGTAGGCATGGGCAAGATGCTGTGGATGGAGTGGCCCACAACCTTATGATAACACTGACGAGCTCGAGCATCGCAAAAGCCGTTTTGCAAGAAACCTTCGACCACAAAGGTGACGTTCATTGGCGTCGGCTGGCGTCTCCAGAAGCTCAGACTCTTTGCTCCGTCATATATTCCTCTCCTGTTGTTATGAAAACCGATACTTCCGACATTGTCGTTATCAAGTCAAAAGCCCGAATCTCCCGACGATCTGTACTATCAAAGCTAGGGAGAAAGCTAAACGGAGCGTCGATTTCCAGAAGGGGGGCCTGATATGGACAACGAGGATCATCTGTTGGTGCCGTCTGGGGCAAGGACGAGTTACGGAAGACTGGTGGAAAGTGGCTCCCAGGAGGCGAGGAGGAATAAGTAGTCCAAGAGCTTGATATTTGCCTCAGTGCTATACACAACCTGGAATCAATGATCTCGGTGGCTCAAAAAGACGACAACTCGTCCCTCCCACTCTCCTCATTCTTCGTCACTCTGACTCCGTGCCTCGGCCTTATACCTCTTGCCGACGGCGTTCTTTCTTGAATGATCTTCTTGATCTCGCTATCCATTCGATACGTCGAACTCTGGATAATGTCGGCGGTCTCAACGGACACGACTTGACTCAGAGACATCCAAATATTTCCCAAACATGTTGCCTCCGTAAAGTATAGGAATAGGCCCGTTGTGATGATGAGAAGAATGAAGTGTATACAGATGATGCTTACTACCACGCTGAATCCTATCCATCGCACGGGTATCGACTTCCCCTCGGCTATGATGTATGAGCCCGGCGCACGCTGAGTGAAGCTCCGAGACCACTCATAGTATTCCATTTGCTGCGTAACCATTAAGATCGCCTGTAAGGCCTCCGTAAGCCTTCCCGTTTGTTTCATGACGTCCTGGAAGAGGGCGGCATGAGCGTAGTGTACAGCGCGTGATGTGTTCCCATCAACTCGAAGAGCAGCACAAGGCTGCGTATTGAATAAGGGAAGTCCAGCAGCAACTCCGCGGAAAGATATCGTAGACGTTGTTGACGAGGAACGGACAGCTTCCCCCAGGTCTTTTTGCGAGTCGAGCGTCAGTATGCCCCTTGCATCAGCAGACATGTTGGTCGACCATATGTACTGCTTTCGAATAGCATCCGTGTTGTATCGGATCGTGATGTTGTCTAATTCCAGGCGTCCAGGTGCCTCAACCCCATTGGCGTTGCTGGACACGCTAACATTCTTCAAGTCACCGTCAAGATGTGCAAAGCACGCACTCATCGAAATGCCAACATTACTTGGATTCTTGGCCCGGCGAAGATCTTGAGGTGCACGAATGACTGCCCATATTCCGTCATTACTTCCTTTCCAGTCTTCGGTATTCACGGCCCATTTGTAATTTTGGGAGTCGGATTTGTTGGCAAATGCATTGTTTTGCAACGCTTCGATCCATTGATCTTCGGTGCCGGTGCTCTTGAACATGAGGAACAAATTGGAAAATGATGTAGGCGGGGGAGAGCGGTGAACAAAATCGACAGGGAGGAAAGGTTCGCCTGCGCTGGGGGGAAATATTGAACAGATCGAGAAATTCTCTAGTTCATCTGTTGGTCTCGGCGCCGCTGCGCTTTTGGCCGTTTTGCCAGCGGACACTATGCAGTTGAAAGACCAGGTGCGATCCCAGGGAAACTTGGATACCTGAGCGAAGGGGCCTTCTAAACCGAATTCTCCCTGTATTAGAAACTCGCTATGGTATCCAAAGGTGTCGGTCGTGTTCAGAAGGTGCCGGAATGGGAACTCGAACGTGAGGTTGCGGACGACAGGCAGCATGCAGAATACTCTGGAATTGAGGACGGCGGCGGGCCCATCATATCTTCGTAGACCGGTTCGTTGCGACTCGCTGAAGAACGGCAAAATCGCGCGAGTAACAGGACCAGTGTCTTCATAGTCCGTTCCTGATTCGGATCGCGACTCTTTGAGATCTATCCTTTTCTCCGCAAAGCGTGAATACGTCCCCGGCTGCATACTCCACGCTTTAGAAGCCTTCATGACGTAACCAAGATACGGCTTTTCGGCGTACGAAATTTCGGACGTCGTGCGGGAACCGGTGACGTTAACCATGGAAAAGTCGGTAAGCAGCGCTGTCGAGGCGAACTGAGACGTGATTGCTAAAAGTACCGATATCCCAATGACGATCTTGTATATGATACCATCCCGGCATGGATTCGAAAGGGCTGTCCAGCTGAATAACGACCAGGGTGATGCTGGCATTGCTCGTAATAAAGCGATCGACGGAGCGACGTTGAGGGGAACGCCAGACTTCTCAATCATGAGAGACGCTATCATCGCAGTGAACACGCCCATCTGAAGGGAGAGACAGATACGTAGAATAGCAGCAGCGACGGTAACGGTCCTAGAGGTCCAGTCGGAGAACACGATTTGACTCCAAAAGGATTCCTCCATGTTATCTCCAGCCATGGCCCGCATGGAACCGTTCCAAATGTAGCTCAGAAAGATGAGGACTCCGATGATGAGGGAGGTTCCGACGCCCAGAATGCAGATGCTGAACGAATCAATTGCTGCCCATTTGCTGCGATGAAGAGGAAAGACCGTGTCATCGCAGATCAGCGTCGACGTTTCAATCGACACATTGTCTTTCTTCTCCTCGGTTGGTAGTCGGCTGTGAGAAGCCGTGTGGTCCTCTTTGGTCCAGCCCTCTTTCAGAGATTCTTCAACCTCGGAGGTTTTGCTGTGCTGGACGAGCTCGATCTGCTCTTCAATTATCGAATCATCGCAGATTGATGGACTGCTCAGGCTACTGATCTCAGATCTCAAAGTGTCGTCGGACTGAATGGACGACCGTACTTCATCCATTGTGCAAACAACGAGTGTCTTCTGCAACAAAACACCGGGTAAAGAAGTACTCCAAACCTGAACGAGAGAGGGCGGAGAATGAAAGGAATGCGCAAAGAACCCAGTCGGTAGAAACGGAGGGAGAGAAGCCTGATATGGGGTAGGTTTCTCAATCAGGCTTCAGCGGAACCAATTGACTTGATAAATTGTCTGGATTCATTGGTTCCTAATATAGTACAAGATGACTGCATGGGTGCACATAGGTGATGCTGCAGCTGCAGCCCTGGAACTCGACCAATTACTGACGTTGCTTATTTCGTTGTGTGCCGCAGGGTGAAGCAGGCTGGAACAAATGCGGAGAAGGATTTGTTCATCAATCCTGGGATCGGTTCTCTTGTCTGACCATAGTGATACTGGTGATGTGCTTGTGAACAGAGCCATGTGGCTTCCAGGTTCACGTGTATACATACATAACTGCTGAAGTAATGAAGCGAAACTTGATGCGAACCTTCAACTCGCCTTTACTTTAGTTGCTTGCTCTCCACAACGTGTTGTGGTCATTGAAAGCAAGACATAATTAGTGGATGGTATTACTATTGAAGGTTGGTGCATTGATTACCACCCATGCATGAATGAAAGCCCAATAAATTTCTGTCGTTCGTAGTTTGCCGGCTTCGCTCCTTTTCCTTCATCATGGAAGCTCAAAACACTCCTGGCTCTCCTCAAGGACACCAATACCCGTTATTGATTGAGTGCTCTTATCTGGAATTTAAAGCAGCTTATGCTATCTACCTCTACACCTGCGGCTTCCGAGTTCTCGTGTTCGTTTGCAATGTCTATATTGTTTTCGTCGATCTGGGGAACTGCGATATGGTGCTGCATAGACTCTCCAGACCCGATCTCTGTTTATTACGACTGCTTGTTTTCTATGCTCATCTGCCTCATTCACGATTGTGCACGGGATGTCTTGCTCATGGCCCCGAGCGCTGTCGTCGCTGCCTCCTGAACAACCCCCTTCTCCCCTTGCAACTCCCTCAGACGCCCTTCCCACCACGACCATCGTTCCAAACTCAGCTTCTGGTCCCAGGATGCTTTCGAGAGATCCCGGGAAGGGGTGGTTGTCGATGTCGTAACATGTGGCTTCAAAGCCCAACTCTCTTCACCATCCTCCGCTCCCTTTCGGAACCGCTGGCCGCAGATGACGAGCCACTTTGCCGCAGCGGCAACCTCAAAATCAAGCAGTGCGTTGCTGCTTTCCAGGGTGTCGGCGACGACCTCGTAACCCCAGTCAATTGGGATGGCGCCGATTTCAGCCGCGACCAACCGCGCCTCAATCTCTGCCTTCCTGACGTGTGCGTCTCGCAGCACGTCACGCTCGGGGCCCTTCGCCGCCGTGGCAGCCTTCCTCCAACTCCCAGATTGATACGAATCGGCCCATAGGTTGCCGAACCCCGGGAGACCCTTCCATAGCTTCTCAGAGGGCCGCTTGCTCTCGTCTAGAGCTTTGAAGTCAGGTTCTGAGAGGTTCTCGATTGCTTTGAGCAGCTCCACCAGTGCCTCGATGTGTTCTGCTGGTAGTTCTACGAGGGAATCCATCAGAAATCCCCACAGGCGGACGAGGTCTTCTCCGGGGTTTTCGGCAGTCGCGACCGGGTTGGTGATGGCTTGGGCGGCTTCGGCTGCATTTGTCTTCTGGTGCAGGTAGTCTTTCATCGCCTGTGCTTCTTGGGGATGGCAGCCATCTTCGATGTCGCCGTCAGGGGCGAGCTTGGAAGAAAACCAATTGTCGGACATGATGGTTCGTAATATTCTTGAAGTGCAGGAAGAAGTATGTGCTCTGGTATTCTTTCGGGCAGTACTCAAGACGTATGAGTTTGTGATATAAATGTCGTGTTGTTTCTCAATCAGCTGCGATGGGTCGGGCGCAGGCAGCCCCACTATTTATCGCCCCCGAGTCACTTGGCCTCACTGACGTCACAAGGCATCCTGCGGCTCACCAAGACATTCTGACCAATGATGCATATACTGATGCAGTGATGATTCTGAGTAATATTGGGGTCCCAAAGCAATTTGTTCGAAGACACGCGGGGGCCAGCTGACAAGGCTCAGCTCAGACACGGAGGCGGAATCCGAAAGTTTGGGGTCGATTTCTAGGTAGCCAACAAAAAGATGAGTTACAGCGGTAAAGATCTACGATGCAGCCTGATCCGTCAACGTCAATCAGGCGCCAAGGTTTCATCGAGCCCAGAAATAGGATTCATGGCATCGGGCGATGCATTTTCAGCCTCGCGATGTTTCTGTGGTGAACATCGCGATGAAGTGACCTTTCTCAGTGTCTTGCATCTTGGCTGAAAGTTGTCGGCGATGAACGATATGATCAGCGAAAGTCTTTGATTCAGGATTTACACTGCCTAGCCTAAGGTCAGCAGTTGCAGACTCGCTGCCTGTTACTGCGCCGTGTCAAGTTAGCGTTCTCAGCTCCCACGAACAGCTTTCTCATGTTTCTATCTTTATGCGCGTTACGATGATTTTGGGGCGACTTACCTGTCCGCTTAGACTGGCAATTATCTGCCGAACAACATGTAAGCGTAGAGGGGGATGCATAGTAGCAATTGAATATAAAAGCCTTCGAGCATCTCCCAAAGTTCTCGATCATAATCATCAACAACTCAAATCAATACAGCTTGACTTACTTATCATTTATCTCTCGCAGACAACAAGATATTACCTCTTGAATTTTACCATCGTCAAAATGAGATTCTCCATCTCCGCATCTGTTCTCGTTCTCCTCGGTGTGGCCAGTGGGCTTCCAACTGAGCTTGAGGCTCGAGTTCCGTCCAATGCGCCCATCAACGTAAGGCATTCCACAATACGATGAGACTCTGAAGCGGAATGCTGATGACTTGAAAATCCAGCTTCATAACGGCCCTGATTCCTCTGGCTCATTCAAGTGCGGAGACAAGACTTACAGCGGGCATGAAATTTACCTTGCTGCTCAACGAGGCACCAACCTCCACCTCGTGGGCGAAACTCGCGGCCGTAAGTTCTTTGATCATGTGCCATTTCCTTACATTTCTCCTCTACCTACTTCCCTACTTGGTCATTCAATGTCTCCCGGCTCTATTCTAACATTAGTTTAGGAAACCAATATCCACACCCGTTCCCCAACGACGACTCCAAGGGGGTCAAGCTCAACTTTCCCAAGGACTGTCCCGCGGATGACAGCCGTTACGAGTTCCCAATTATGAATGGAAGCCCGTATGACGGAGGAAAGAACAATGTCAAGCAGGGCGATGAGAGGGTTGTCTTCTACTACGAGGATGGCGAAATCAGCTACGATGGAAACCCCCAGGTTTACTATTGTGGTATCATGACGCACAAAGGGGCTGCTACTGGTGGTTTCTTGATGTGCTAGATTGAGAGCTTATTGAAGTGACTGAGGCTACATCGGTACGCCAATGACGGGTGAAAACAGTTTCTTAGATTATTTGGAGTCCTCGAATGAAGATTTCTTTTTAGAATGTCGAACACTACATACTTTCATACCATGCCACTCCTTGTTCATAGTGAGTTGTGCTATTCATTGAGAGCACGCATGTTGTTCGAAATAAAAGTTCAAACAGTGACTTTGATAAACATCTCGTAATGGAATAACTGGGCGCCGTTGTTCTGTGCCTCTTTTGTCGAAGGTTGCACCGAAGCAAGACCAGCACATAAATACACCGGTACACACCTACCAGGCCTTGTAAGCCTGCGATTTTGAAGAATTAGTGGGCAGACACTGTTTCCAATCTTGCGAGCAACTCGGGTGTAATATACCTGACCAGGACTCCCATTGCCGAGACCAATATATTATCTGCGAATCTTTGTTTTTCTTCGTACGAATGCCATTAATCCAAGAGATTCTAGTTGCGGGAAAACCTTGAGTCCGATTATACGAAGGTGTCGTACCGCATTGAGAATATGTACGAAGCTGTCGCATCCCGTCCTTCGGACTACTCCGTCTGCTGTGACGGAGCCGCGGTACCGCCTTGCCCCGAATAGCTCATCAGTCTAACAACACAGTGAGCAAAACGAGGTGCCCACAAAGTATCCCGTCGGCCCACGACCGACTCCCTTATTAGACGACTCCATCCCATGACTCGGTAACGGCTTTAGGAGCCGTTCGACTTGCCACTTTTGAATACAAACGTACAGACAGGGCCTTCCGACTACAGAGCAAGTTATGATCTACGTCTACGAGTCAGGCTCGGTAAAGCCCCAGATAGCCCCCAGACCGCCTTGATACATTCCGTATGCTTCGAGGCCGCTGACTGATACCACGTTAAGGGGCAAAGAAAGAATAGGTGAGAATGGGTAGGAGAAGAAATATTTATAAATACGGCTGGCCTCGAACAGCACTTGGTCTGAAATGACCATCATCGACATCGCACCTCAACTCCAGTCCCTCGTTCCAAAAACTACCAATCTTCCAACGAAACTTTGCACATCAACAACAGCAAAAATGCAGTTCGCTACCATCGTCGCTCTCTTTGCCCCTCTGGCTCTTGCCGAGACCTGGAACCTGTCCGGAACTTGCAAGAGCGACCTCACCTGCGATGTCGACACCCAGTACACCAGCCCTCAGCTCGTCTGCGGCAACAACAACGGCCACTTCTCCGGCGAGGGCAACCAGGGCAAGACCAGCTGCACTCCCGTGGGAACCAAGTGCACCTACGTCTGGACCTGCTAAGCGCACCCACTTACACGAGCGGGTGGGACGAGGAGATACGCGGAACGATACGGCTTACAGGACGAGGCCTACCACGATTTTGGGACTAAGGTCGCAATCAAGGGGTAATTTGGGGAAGATATGGAGCGCAAGTAGGGTCGGTTAAGGCTGATTCTGTAACGGGGCTGTGTGAAGTAGACAAAAACGGAATTAATGCATGAAAAAAATATTGAAACAACCATTGGACTGGTAGCCACAAGCAAACCCACCACATGAGTCAAATTATGTGTTCAGGGGCTAGACATCGTGAGGAGCCACAGTAATCGTCTGATATCGCCCGTGATAGGCCTCTCGCTACAAGGCCCATCAACAAAGCAACAGGAAAAATGGTTATCCTGGGCATTTGCTTGTTAGCGAGGATCTCTTAAAAACACCAAGAGACTGATCATCACAACTTAATCATTATCCTTGCCTTGTACTTTACACACATGATCGAATAGCTCTCAGCCACCAGTGCCACGCGTCCCCTCTAACCCAGACATAGCTGCTAGTAAAATACACTGTAGACGTCGTATGCTCGCCATACCGTAATATAACAATGTTTGAAACGTAACCAACACTGCCGTAACAACCTCGTAGTCCCCCAAATTCATACCAACAAACTCAAAGAAAAACAGACTACAAGCTCCCTTCAGTCGCCAAGATGGAAGGGGTCCCGAAAGTTCGAAGATACGGAAACAATGCCCGAATACCACCCCTGGCAACCCCACTTCCCGGAGTCCGCAAATTACTTCCACGCTCACCAAGACCGGCAATCCTAGCCCGAATTGCGCTCGTGCTCCAGCAGCTTCCAGTGCCAAATGACAAAACGGCCGTCGAACTCGGGGAACTCGGGGGGATATACCAGCGCTTCCTCGGTGTGCACCTTCACCTCGGTGTGCTCGTCACACCGGAACGCCTCGTCGAACACGCTCACGTCAGCCGGGTCTTGCGGGTGGTTCGGCAGCGACGTGTCGTCCGCGTGCATGAGCTCCACCACGACGTGCGTCTCCGCCATCAACCGCTCAAACGTCTCCTTCACGCGCGAGATCGCGAAGCTGCTCGTCGGCTTGCCCCAGAGCACCCGGAACCACAGCGAATGCCGCCCGTGGTGCCCGACTTCGTCCTGCACGAGGTCAAACAGCTGGCCCATGCGCAGCCCAGCTTCGTCGGATCCTGGTTTCAAGGCCGCGCTCCAGACCCTGTGGCCCTCGGTGGGCATCTCCGAGATGTCAAACTTGATGTACCCCAGCGACGGCGGCGGCGGCTGCGAGACGAGCATCCGCCGCCAGCTTGCGCCCCGACGCGTGAACCGCCGGCGACACTCCTTTTCGGACTGCTCCGTCTCAGCGTCGAGGTCGGCGGGTCTCAACTGGCTCCAACCTCCCCAGATCTCCTGGACCGCGCGGATCGGCTGCCGCGACCACGGCATCTCGTAGAAGGAGTTCGCCCGCCGGTGGAGCGAGTACGTCTGCCCAAAGTCGAAGAAGCACTTGTCGAACTTTTTCGCCAGCAGCGGGTTGATCCTGGGGTGGGCGCGCTTGCACCTCGCCCCAGCAGCAGCATCTCTTTGTTCTCCACCAGCTCCCTTGTCGTCGTCGTCGAGATCATGGTCAGGATCCTGCAACGGCGCAGCGGCCACCACCACCGGTTTGAAGAAGAGCGCCTGCTGAATCGCCGGCGAGGCGTCCATCAGCGTCTTCCACGACTTGCTAACGCGCGACGCAGACACGAGCAGCGTAGTCATGTCCAGGTGCACCAAGATGGACTCGAGCAGCTCCGGGATGGCGAGGGCCACCTCCATCGCGCGCTCGGATTGCGTTGAAGACATCGCGGTTTTTTGGGACATGAATTTGAAGATGGCCTATGTGATGACGTGGATTTCAAATCAGGTGAGGTGAAGGAATGAGGAGATGCCCTCTTGGCTTTGCCGCCAGCGCCGGCTGGCGCGGGGTTGATACGCCCTCAGATCTTCCCCCTCATCCGGTTAAGAAGAACCGCGTGCATCATCGAGCCAGTGATGACTAAGCCTACAGAAGCGATGTTGGGGAATACATGTGATGATGCATCGAGCTTTCGACGACATGCGGTAACATGGTGATGTTTTGGTCCGGTCGCGAGGTCAAATGCGGGTGGATGTTCTGTGTAATTCCACGTCAGCCTCCATGTTCACGAGATGATACTGAAAGCGAAGCGTCCGGAAGCATGATGATATGTGTGCGACTCAATTGCCTGCGCGATAATTATCCTACAACAACCGTGAGATTATCACGGCGGTCAGATGCGCTCATTCCCTCAACCATGGGGTGCATCGTTCTCCAAGAGGGCATTGGTTCATCCTCAGCCGCCACTGCACCTCCTTGCCTGCCGTCCCTACTCCTCATCATCGCTGTCTTCGTCGCTGGTTTCGTCTCGCTCTCCATTTGAATTCTTCATCTTTTCTCCTGCCCACTTGACTCCGTTGTAGTCGCCATCTTTCAAGAACCCCCTTCCACCTTCTTCGTATATGGCGGCGCGTTCGTCCCAGCTTTCTTCCATCGCCGAGATACTGGCTGGTGTAGTGTCCAGATAGATCAGGCCGCTCGAAGTTACCTGGGAGGTCTGATTGGTGGCCGGCAGCGTTCTCTTGACGAAGTTGAGGAGTTTGGCGTTATCTGCCATGAGGCGGTTGGCGTCCCAAAAGACGTATCCTCTCTCCCTCTGCCCTGCATAAATTCGGTGAAAGAAAGGGGGCTGGCCGAGCAGAGTCTGATCAAAGGCCATTTGAGGGCCTTTGTCGTCAAGGTCTCCTCCGGCCTGTGGGTATACCTCTCTGTAGTAAAGCGCCAGCTGCTGGGAGCTGGGTTGTCGGAGGGGGGAGTGGGAGAATTCCTCAAGCACGCTTCCTATCAGCGCCGTGTTCGCGTCATCCATCTTTGCCCAAAGTACGTCGCGCTTTGCTTGGTAGGAAGATTCGTGGATGAGCTGGTGAATGAAGCTCACACCGCCAGAGACCTAGTTCAACGCCTTTGTTAGATCAGCCGAACAAGCACAAAGGTGCGCAGGCCGGAGACTCACCAACATCATCATGCCCTCGTTCTCATGTCCCCGGCGAAGGTAGTCAAAGCTGAACCAACCAAATTCCACGTCGTGAGCGAAGATGTTGAGTGATACTGTTCAAAATGGGCATGCTGTTAGCAGTTGTGTCTCTGATCAAAAATATCTGGAGCCAAGGCCTACCCTCAAACAGGCTCTTCTCAAAGAAGTCCAAGACGCAGCCGATGGCCTCGATCTCCCAAGAGGCCTTGGAAGCCAGGTATATGTCTCCATCCGCATTATAAAAGACGTCCGTATCTGCTTCGCTCCAGCTTTCGTCACAGAAAACCTGCGAAAGTAGTTCCGTTTCGTAGATAGCTTTGGTGATTCGATGTTGTTCTCGTCCCGATAGAACCAAATCTCCTGAAACGACCCCATCCACGTTTCGAAGCACTTTCCAAGCATCTCGGGCCATTGCGTTTGTCAAACTCAGGATGATCTTGTGAGTGTCCCTTATTTTGATTAGAGACTTGAAATCAAGAGTTGAGACCAGGTCTAAGCTGTGACCAGGGTCGTGGGCCACTTGACAAAGGACCCTCGACATCGCCTTGCCGGCGTTCCTGGACGATCGTGGACGAGGTAGGTTGCTAGCTTCAATGATACCTACCGCGTGGGTCATTATGTCTGAAGGAAGTTCTGCGAGGAGTTGGCGGCGCAGAACTATGTGGGGTGTAGCTGGCCACGCGTGGACGGCTTCGAGGAAGCAACGCGAGGCTCTCATTAGATTGTTGAGGTCCTGTAGAGTGCTAATCTCCGCCACGATTGCACCGATGAGTTCTTTCGGAAGATTGGTGATGAGCATCATTTTGCCGTCCATTCTGCACTCGATGGGGAGACGTTTCTGGCTGGTGTCTTTGGTATCGTCAGTGGTGAAGGACAAGAGTCACAAGTAGATGACTGACCATAGACGTGATTGGTTTCGCAATTTGAAGACCGTATCTATTGCTTTCGGTAAAAGTATTGACGGTTCGCGGAGGTATGCTAAGAAACGCAAGAGCGAGTTCGTCAAGATACGTAGGTAGGCCCCTCAACGAGTTGCCAGTGACCGTGTAGGTCTTCCTGTGGCTAGCAACGCACAGTTGCTTGTCGTCGCTGGGAGAAGACCAGGAAAACCAGATGGATGGTTGAAAAGCCTTTAGTTGTGCCTGGAATCGAAATTACGGGCCAGAAAACGGAAGTAGGAAGGACCTTTGCGCGATTCCCGTGAATAATCGAGGGGGGTTGGTGAAGATAAATAGAAACCCGCGTCGAAAGTGAAGGCGGAAGTCTTAAAGAACAATCAGCGTTGCCTCTCGTCGTCGTCGTCTTGTAGTGAAGAGGGAATAACTGGCGAATGGCTGACGACAGAGTCTTTCGCGATGTTGAGGGTGGAAGATCTGTGAGGTTTCGTTCTTGTCCGTGGCGTAAGGAGGAGCCTGTTGCTTCCGCCGCAGTTCCCGAGTTGAACGACTGCCCGCCTGAAGTCCAGGCCGAGTCAGACAAACCTGCCGTCGAGTCCAGAGATGTCGATGACCTAATGGGCAAGTCCACCGAGCCAGCAGCTAATGCGGCCGTTCTTGAGCCTATAGAAGGCACAGACGAGAGCTTTGAGCTCTGGGAGAGCGGGAGCGCAAAGGATGACGCGGAAGTAGTTGCTGCTACTTTTTTCAAAGTGGATTACTGAAAAAATGCCAAATTCCCTGAGTTCATCATGGGTAAGATGGAGTCTTTCGCAATGTTGAGGGTGGAAGACCTTTCCTGAGCGAAAAGGCGTCGCTGCTGGTAGATTGCAGGAAAGAGATTCCACACTTTCTCTGGTCGAAGTGGGAGAAGGGGGAAGAAAAGCTCGAGATGGGTCGGCCCCAGGTCCGAGGCAAAGGTGAAAGTCTGGCAGTTGGTTGAGGCAGGTGCGAACCCACGAAGAGGCAGGAACGACCACGATCACGATACGGGTGACGGACGAAGGAGAAGGGTGAAAATGAGGAGGAGAAACCTAGACGGCACGATTTATCAAATACTTGTCGAAGCGAAGTTTGTTCCTCCCTCGGTAGACTTCACGGTCTGTGAGGTTTCCAGCTTGACCGTGGCGTCCTGTGCTATCTCTGCTGTCCGTCTCCGTCGTCCGTCTCCGGCATCCGTCTGCCTCGTTCTCTCTGCTCCTGGTTTCCCAACCTGTTACTACCGGTCTTCAAAGTAGATTACTGAAACACTGCTATGTTCCCTGAGTTCATCATGGGCATGTTGTAAACTGTTCAAATGAGGCAGCTATCCGTGGCGTCGATAATACATAAACAGCTTCTACACCAAGTTGGCAACACCTTGCCTGAATCCAGACTTTCACATCTTCCATTCACCAGTCCTCAGGATATTCGCAAGGAGCCCATCTCTCTCCGCCCCACACAACCTTGCTGAGGTCGTCGGCGCTCCAATAGCCAGAGCCTCCCTTGTCCCAAATCTCCTTACGAGCCTGGAATGACTCCTGCAAAGCCTTTTCCGCTGGCGCCCGCCGAAGAGAAAGTGAAAAGCGAGACGGCTGCGGCTCGTCCACAAAGATTTGGAAGGTATCCGGTGAGCCAGTGGGTGCTGCCCGAGTCCAACCTGCCTGAAGCTGGACGAGACGATCCATGTCCCACAGCACGTAGGCGCGATCCCGCAGCCCATGGCAAGATATAAAGTCGATCGGCGTCGGGCCCAGAATTGAACGCAAGAAGGCCTCCCGAGGGCCACGATCCAGGTCCATCGCATCCACACTGCGTCTGAAAACATGAGCAAGCTTTCCGTTTTTGTTCCGGATCCAAGGGTCGTCCGCCAGCTTGTCATCCACGTCGAGCCAGTTGCGGGCCATATCGGTTGATTTCCAAAGGTCGATCAATTTGCCGGGGCCGTAGTTGGATTGCAGAAGCCGCTTCTTCTCATCATAGGAAAGGTCGCCAGTAATCTTGACAAGAAAGCGCAATCCAAGGGCCAACTGAGACGTGACATTAGCTGGCATCCAAGTGACCAGAATGTATGCAGACAGGTAGCGTCTTGACAAGGTATACAAAAATTCTACATCGTGAATCTTTTCATGATGTAAAGTACTCACCCAGTTTTGAATAACGTTATCGTCGTGGGCCCTCACATAGTTGACGCCGATGTGCCCCATCGCAACATCGTGTGCGAGCACCTCCTGCACGCCTGATGCAGATCTGTTAGCGCTAGTAATTCTGTGAACTTTGAACAAGAGCAACCTACTGTTCAGAAGCAGCCTCTCTTGATACTCCAGGACGCAGGCAATCTGTTCTCGATCATACGCTGGGATAGCATCGAGGTAATATTTGCCATCATTCCAGGCATGAGGCTGAAAAGGCCCAACAGGCTTGGGGCGTTCGACGGCATGGAAAATTTCCACGCGGTAGAATGCCCGGCAGAAGCGGAGGTACTCGTTTTCCGACAGCTGAAGGGTGCCAGGACTTGGGACGCGCATGTTTGTGGTCTGCATAAAGTCCCAGGCCTCGTTGGCATAGTCCAGTGCCATGGCGTGAATGATGTTGTGACGGTCTTCAAGCTTGGAGAGATTTCCAAGGCCAAGGAATCGGACGAGGGAAATTGAAGCGGGTATGAGAGCAGGACAGAGTTTGTCGATGAGGTCGTGCACCATTGCCTCCGTTCGGGGGATTGGCAAGGTATCAGCATAGAGCGCTGCAACTGCATATGGAAGCAGCCGCTCAGGGATCTGCCGCAGAATTACTCGGCCTGCAAGACTGGGGCGCTCGAAGAAGCAGTTGCGAATGTAGCGGCATGAGTGGGCTGCAGCGACAATGCTGCGCGCAGTACCCTGCTCCAAGATCTCTGTGATGACCTCACACGGAAGCTCTGTGATCTTAACCATCTTAGCTATCGTTTGACGTTGGCTTCGGTTGGGTTGCGTGTATGTGTGAAGATGGTTGCGATGTCTGTTAACAAGGGGGGGGAGGATCTTTGTTGTGGGTGAACGCTCTTTTGGCCTTGCCTTGGCTGGCTATCCTGCCAAAAACAAAAAAGGAAAAAGAAGGAGGTAGGTTGGCCGAAGAGAATAGCTGGGTCAGAGAAAGGTGAAATCTTAGTGTCAGAGAACAAACCTTTTTGTCAATACCAGGAAGGCAGTGAGGGAGGTGCAGGCTGGGAGTACCTGCCTCAAATACCTCTCTCACATGAGATCTCAGGTGAATATTGTTTCCCAGCCACACCCTCTGACTTGAGACCCCTAGATCCCGTGATGGAAGGAACTCTAGATCCACAATCATAATATCAATGTTCAACATCGCTTTAATGAATAGCCACAATATCTACAACCTGATATGCAAATGCTTCTGCATCTACCTAAGGTAGGGAGCAGGAGTTACTGGTGGCGTTCCGCCATACAACTCAAATCGCTGTTGGTCCGCCGACATTTCCTTGAAGTAAACACCGTCCCCTCCTCCGGTCACAGAAGCATTTGACCCAGAACCACCGACGAGACCAAGATGGGTAGCCTCGGTAACAGTCTTCTGCTTCCTCCTATGCAACATGAACGCCACGATGCCTCCAATAAGTAGCAGCGCGCCCACCGTTCCGCCAACAGCCCCTCCTATGATAGCAGCTCGGTTGCTGTCCTGGCTGGAGTCGGATGTATCCGCGGATGTATCGGCAGTCGTTGTCTCAACTGAAGTCGACGAGTCCGCTATCGAAGCTGACGTTGTCGCCGACGCCGTAGCAGACGACGTTGTCGACGATGACGCGACCACCTGACCATTAACAACGCGCACGCCCTTTCCCGCCTGGCAGCATTTCCTCGCCGGGTCCGCGTTCCCACAACAATATGTCCCGTCGGCGCACTGCGTCACCACGATATCCGTCTGCGCCTGAGTCCTGTTCGCGTCCACTTCTAGAAACGCACCGTCAGCTGCCGCTCCCCAGCCCATGAGACCTGGTTCCTTACTGATTGAGCTGTCGATGCACAGCTTCAGGCATTTCGGCGACTGCCACGTCGGATCGGTGCAGCTCTCGCGCCACAGCACTCTCCCGCTCTCATTCCAGCAGAACCCGTCCCGGCACACGTCGCCCGTGTACGTGTTGCAGCACATGCTGTGCCCGTTGCCGTCGCAAGGCTTGTACGTGTTCTTCCCGACGTCCGAGGTGCTCGCCCGGTTGGTACCGTTGGGCAGGTAGCACTGTGCGGAGGCGATCGCGGCCAGGTACGCCAACCCGAGGATTTCGCGATACATCGTGGGGAGCCGGGAGCCGGATCTATCGTGGAGTTGAGACACAGTCTTAGATAGTCGAGGGATGGAGAAGGATTGATCAGAAATGACAGTTCACAAACGCGAAAGACGACAGAAAATTTTCAAGAAGCGAAGAAAGGGAGGGAAAAAAAGAAAAGTTGGAATAAGCAAGTTGAAGCATTGATGTGGCTGGATCCCATTTGTTATTCTGCCTGGGTGGCGGGATGCTCAATCGGGGCATGTTTTGCAGCTGGTTTCAACACAGCCCTATCCCCAAAAAAAGAGCTGAAATGAAGGAGTAGCATTGTCTTTGCGCGACTCTTAGCACACGGCACCCTTGCGAAGGATATGCAGTGGCTTGATTGGATCATGAGAACTTCAGACAGACTAAGATGCGCATCGGCGACGACTTGTTGCTAGCTTCACCGGCCACTAAGCCTGATTGGGCGTGGTCAGGACTCACGATGGAAGGAAGACTGTTTGCCAGACTAAAACCGCGATAGCGCGGATCATCAGACTTCCTTCTGAAGCCACCACGTCTGGGGTCCAAGCTCTGTGCGTATATTTAGCAGCTCCTGAAGCAAGTCGAAATGTCACTGAGCCAACACGAGGGGGTGGCAGTGGCTGCGGGAGGCTTTCTAACGTCGGATGGCTGGGAGAAGGAGAGAAGGACTACCAAAGAAAGGAGGCCTCAGGTCAATGAGCTGTATTATTTCGCTATTGTGAGATTCTTTGTTATCAACACCTTGTTTGTTTAAAAGTTATTGTGTCTAATGGAAAGCAGCCTTGTTGGCCTCCAAGAATTCCTTCCAGGATGTAGGCTTCAATCCAACACCGCTGACCAGATCCAGACTCTCCTTCAGGTCCTTGCCGGCGTAGTACCCGGGCTCCCCAATGAACAAATGGTTCTCCAACATCTCATCAGCCATGGGAGCAGGGAAGAAGCCCTTGTACGTCTCAGCATCAATCTGGACGAAGCGAGCCGTCTTGCCGGTAACCTCTTGGAACTCGGAGACAATGCGCGACGGGGTGTAGTAATCCGCCGCAGCAAGAATCTGCTTCCCGAGGACCGAGTCGCGGTTGCGCATGGCGGCGACGACGAACTTGCCTGGAACATTCATAACTTGTCAGCTGTCTATTGCACAACAATCAAGCCTGTCTGAGTACAAAAGCTTACCAACGTCGGACTCAGTGTCAATGAGCGGGAACTTAGCCCCATCACCAACGGGGTACGTCAAGTTGTACACCCCATCCTCGCCCTTGCGAATCATCTGCAGCGCGGTGAAGTTGCTCATAAAGTATCCCGGCAGGACAAAGGTGCTCGGGATGCCCTTGGCGCGGATGTAGCGCTCGACCTCGGCCTTGTCGTCAAAGTGGACGACGTGCTTGAGGCGGCCATTGGTCGTGTCCGTGACGTGGAGCAGAGAAGAATAAATCAGGTGCTTGACGCCGGCCTCTGAAGCGACATCGGCGACGTTCTTGCCGTGGAGCTGCTCCTGGGTGCCGCCGCCCGACATGAAATCGGGCGTGGTGATGAGGAAGACGGTGTCGGAGCCCTTGATGGCGTCGGCGAGGGACGCCTTGGAGGACATGTCGGCCTAGAATGTTGTTAGAGAGCAGGTCAGGAATTAGATTTGGGGAGGATGAAATACCGCGACTACTTCGACACCCTTGGCAGCTAAAGCTTGCGCGGCGGGCTTGGAAACATCACGGGTGACGCCCCTGATTTTGAATTCTTTGGAGAGAACGGGGTCTGCGAGGACTGCCTTGATGACGGAGCCACCCTGGTTTCCAGTAGCTCCGAAGACGGTCAGAAGCTTCGACATGTTGAGTGATGTTTGAGTTGATGTTCGTGTTTGATGCTGATGTTGGTGAGAGTATTGTGAGATGCTTAAGAACAACAATAGGTCCAGCACCGTTTGGTTTTATATGCCAATTGCACGACTGGAAAGATGCATCACTTCGCTTACGAGATGTCTCTAGGCCCAGGCAGCAGACGACGGCGTCACGTAAACGCGTTGGCGGAGCGTTAGAAACTCATCGAAGTGGAGGAAACCTGAGTCAAGACCTTCGATGGATGGAATGATGTCTCTAGAACTTGAGCCGGTCAATGTGCGTTGTCATAAGTGCAGCGGAGCCAGAAGAATCTTGGGGACGTCTTTGCGGAGTTTGAGCCCGATTGCCACCCATAGCTTGAGAGTTAGGTACCTTAGTCTGAGACCGGGCTGGCCGATAACCTAGTTGATGTCGGTGTTCATCGGAGGCCGACATGACCAATGTGCGCCGGCTTGGACCCACCCAGCTCCGTGTCTGCAACGGCGACGGGCGGATATCGTACCGGGCGTCTGTGCGTAATTTGAAATGCATGTCCTGTCTTATATTGAACTCGTCTTGGAAAATCAATATCCGTGGTATTCGATATGGTATGGGCATTAGTGGGAGCAAGTCGTGCTCTCGTGGGTTTCACATAAGCAAAATGTGATTAGCATGAATCAAGTGCATTTTGAATGAGGACGACAAATCAAATAAACTGAAATGTGATGTCGTCAATTAAACTCAGGTCCGATCGGATCAACAGAAAAGAAATAGCCACACCAAATTACCCCCGCCGCCTCATTTGATATACTTTTTAAACTCGCTCTCCGTCCTCAACCACGTCTCCAGATCCTGCAGCCCCGCATACTCCTTCTTCAGCTTCGAAATATCAGCCGCGTATCCCACGTCGTGAAACCACTTAAACATCAACCCAAAGTCCTTCACGAGCGTCATGAACAGCCACGTCAGCACCTTCCAGCTCCCCGCCGGCCGCCTGCCCGTGGTCCGCTCAAACACGCCCACCATCTGCTCAAACGTCAGCTCGTCCCCCGCCAGCGAGATGCCCCGCCCCTTGTACTCCTCCGGCTTCACAAATGCCTGCGCGCCGAAGAAGCCAATGTCCGTCGTCGCGATCAGCTGCAGCGGCTTGCCGCGCAGCGCCATCTCCCACGCGGTAATGAAGACGCGCCCGGGGAAGTTGTCCGTGAAATTGTCCATGAAGGCCACGGGGCGCAGGATCGCCCACTCCATGTTGGAGCCCTTGGATTTGGCGATGAGGTGCTGCTCGATCTGGTGCTTGTGGATGAAGTGCGGGATGTTGGTCGGGCTGGTGAGCGAGTCCTCGCCGTGCCGGTCCACGGAGGCGTAGACGAAGAAGGAGACGTTGTTGGCCAGCGCCGCGTCCACGAGGGCCTTGCCCTGGCCCAGCTCGCCGCCGCCGCCTTGGTCCATGCCCATCGGGGTCTAGACATCGGTCAGTGAAACAGCATTCTCGACGCGCGGCTATCTTTGCGAACTCACCTGAACACTGAAGACGCCCCAGATCGGGTTCGTCGTGGTCTCCCTTGCCGCCTTGAAGAGCGCCGTCGGGTCGGCCATGTTACCCTGCACGATCCTGATCTGCTTCGACTTCTTCAGCAGCCGCTGCGCCGAGACGGACTCGGCGTACCGCGTCACGGCCAGGATCTCAAAGTCGGCCTTTTGCCGGAGGAGGTGGTCGATCACGGCGCCGCCCTGCTTGCCGGTGGCACCACAGATCAACAAAGCTCTCGACATGGCTACAGAGGACGAGAGTGCTTAGGTCACACGAAACAATGGGAGGAGGGTGAATCGATTGTGTGATGAAAAGAAACAATGAGGTCTGAATGGTCGCGTGTGATGAGAGAAGGTCTCCGATGGAATGCTGGAAGTAACCTCGGAGTTGCGCTAGCAACACTTGATAAAGAAAGCCTGATGACGCGACAATGTCTCGGACCAGCGCCCCTCGGTGGCGTCGAACCAAATGGTGCCGATACGATACGGCCTTACCAATCTCGGTGTGCAATTGTCCCGGATGGGCTTGCGGAGCGGAGCGGATCGAGGTCTGATTAAGCTGCTCGTGTCTTATCTGCGGGCCTGCCCCGCCCGGCGTCCGAAGGCGGCCGAGCTCACAGCTGCGGGGCGCTTCCGAGGCGGGCTTCCCGCGCGGGAACGCCGCTACAGCATATGCAGCCACAAAGTTATCCCGATGCCATGAATACCTTAGTCGAGGATGGAAACGAAAACACTGGAACGAGCTGTGGCTGACCAAATCATGCTGACTCCTCACAATCTCACCGGAACACGATCGAAAAAGCGGGCCCCCTTCCGATCCGGGTCGGACTCCAGCGGAGCGGGTCACAGGAAGCATGTCCCCGGTCCCGGAAGCCATCACCACGAGACCCGGCCCGCCGACCGCTCGGACTCGTTGACATCACCAAATGTTTGGACCAAAACCCAGACCACCCCCGTCCCATACCCTCGCGCATGAATGTCCCGTCACGTCTGGGATGCTTCATTGGTCAATTCCACCAAACAAGCAGCCAGATTTAGGTTTTAAGCTTTGCGGGACATCAGCGTAAACCGCACCCGTCTATGTTTAGAATTTCGTTTGATGTCGCACCAGAAATACCAATTCTCCCAGTCATGCGGGGGACTCCTCACCACGAGGAGGCAGCCGCCATAGCCGATTCTAACTACATCTCATCAAACACTCAGCCTTCTTTCTCATCTCCAGCCGACGCAAGCGAAGGGCTTGAGGCAAGCGACAACGCTGGACTGAGTACCCAACACCGCCGCAGCCGACACCATTCTGAAGAAATGAGCAGCACAACCACCAACGGGACCAAGCTCCGCATCGCCGTCGTGGGCGGCGGCATCGCCGGCCTCGCCGCCGCAGCCGTCCTGCGCCAGAAGCACGACGTGGTCGTCTACGACCTTAACGCGCCCGACGCGCCCGAGCGCGGCGCCGGCATCGGGCTCGGGCCCAACGGCAGCAAGATGCTCAAGAAGGCGTTCCAGTTCCGCGCGGACAGCGTGAAGGCGGCCGTGTGCGCGGGCACGCGCACGTACGACAAGGAGGGCAACCTGCTGCGCGAGATCACGGGCGTCACGGAACCGTTCGGCAGCGAGTGGCTGCTGATGCACCGGCAGGACCTCAAGGACGAGCTGGCGAGGCTGGCGACGGGGGACGCGGCGAAGCTGGGCATCTCGGGGCCGCCGGCGCGGGTAGTGCAGGGGGTGCAGGTGACGGAGGTGGATGTGGAGCATGGGAGGGTGACGTTGGGCGGCGGGGAGGTTGTTGAGGCTGATGTTATTGTTGGTAAGATGATCTGCGCTGCGGTTTTTCAGAGAGGGATGAGACGTTGATGGATTTGCAGGTGCTGATGGGATTCACTCCATCGTTCGGGAGGCCATCCTCGGCACCGAGCCGGAGATGGTGTCCAGCGGCGCGTCGCTTTACCGGTTCGTGTACCCCTTGGAAAAGGCGAAGGAGACGCTCGACGGGCTGCCGGAAGCCATCGACCCGCGGACCGGCGGGTTCCTCAACCTCATGACCGCCGACGACGACCTGCACCGCAACATCATCTTCTACCCGTGCCGGAACAACACGATGCTCAACGTCGTCGCGCGGGTGCCGGACTCGATGCTATCCCAGGAGAGCGAGACGTCCTGGAGCGCCGAGGGCAACCGCGACGAGCTGCTCGACAACTTTCGAGATTTTGCACCGTGGATGCTGAACCTCATGCGGTAAGTAACTCCCACAACTTCTAAAGCCCAAGCGTGACTGAAGACCGAGAAAGCACCGTCGACGACGTGAGACTATACAAAGTCAAAGACGCCAACCCGCTGACGCACTACGTCGGCGGCCGCGCCGTCATCATCGGCGACGCAGCGCACCCCATGACGCCGTTCCAGGGCCAGGGCGCGACGCAGGCCATCGAAGACGCGGAGGGCCTGCGACTGCTGCTGCACGACAACGTGGACGCGAGCAATGTGTTTGGCGCGCTGCAGACCTGGGACTCGGTGCGGCGGCCGCGGGCGTCGCAGGTGCAGCAGAACTCGAGGCACGTGACGGACATGTCGGCGCAGGCGCAGCTGGACAGGATGAGGCTGAATTGGACGTACAACGGGATTCATGCGGCGCTGCGGAACAGGTGATGAGCCGGGGAGACGATTAAGAGAGTGGGGGAAGGGGGATTGTAGGTGTTGGGAACATGTTTGAGTACTTTCTGTGACTGGACTCACGGAGCCCCATAGTTCAATGGGAGCTAGGATAATTGGAAGGTTCGGATGGTTGAAGGGGTCGTACAGCTGGGTCTGCGATTGTCCACATCACTGAGATGAGTGATCTATTGCGCTGAATGATTCTGTTCTCCCATCATCCTCCATTGCATTTACACGCAGCTGTACATACGCCCGCTCATATCATACCGTCGTCCATCCCATGTCAGTCGGCACCAACGCGCCGTTGATGGTATTCATCCCATCCGAACACAAGACCAGCACGGTCTTGGCGACCTGCTCCAACGGCGACCATCCAAAGTTCCACCCTTGGTTCGCGGGGTCGCCATGGACCGTGTTGAACGTCGACACAACTTTGCTCTGGTTAGTGTTTTTCCTTTCATTCCCGCATCTTCGTCTTCAGACGACGTCAAGGTACATACCGACGGCCAACCCTTCCTTGTGGAAATCAGCAATGTGGTTCTCGTTGCGCGCCATGTTGGTCTGCATGGGACCGGGCATGATGGCCAGGCAGCGGATGCCCTTGGGGCCGTAGAAGGCCGCGGTGCTCCGAGTCAGGCCGACAGTTCCGTGTTTGGAGGCTGTGTATGCGACACCTTTTGCGTTGTTAGTTTTGTGAGTATATCTCTTAGTCTTTCTCGTCCTTTTCTCATGATACTTGGGATTCCTTCCGATTCAGGGGTTGACACGTACCTGCTCTCGCGCCATTCAGACCCGCCGCACTAATCACATTCAAAATCACGCCCCTCTGCCCGCCCTCGCGCGCCTCCTGCTTCAGAAACTGCTGAATCGCCGCCTGGCTCGTGACGAACGGCCCCGTCATGTTGACGAGGATGTTCTTCTCCCACATCGCCATGTCGCACTCGCCGGTGGGGTGCATCTTGTCCGAGATGCCGGCGTTGTTGACGAGCACGTCCAACCGATTAGCCGGGTCCGCGGAGAGATAGGACGAGAAAGCCTCCGCGACCGAGGCCGGGGAGGTGACGTCGCACTTGATAGGGTGCACGCGCGCGCGGTGGGCTTCCGGGACGGCGGCGGGGAGGGCCTCGAGCGCGGCCGGGGAGATGTCGAGGGCGAGCACGGTGGCGTTGGCGGCGAGGAAGGCGTTTGTGAGGGCGAGCCCAAGGCCGGCGGCGCCGCCTGTTATGGCGACTGTTTTGGAGGTGTAGTCCACGGACATTGTTGTTGTTTACTTGGAGGATAAGGGTGAAGTTGGCCCGGGGGTTGGTGCGGATGACGTTGGTGATGGTGGTTGTGAGATGAGATGAGATGAAAGCTACTAAGGAGTGAAATGCAGTTGAAAGATATGAGCTTGATATATATGAGCTTTTCACGTAGTACTGATAAAAGAAAGCGTTGAAGATGCGTGAAGTCTGATAGAATGTCGCCGGTTATTGCAAGCCGAAAGCGAAAGCGAGAGCGACGACGCAGAGGGGGGACAGATCCGACGTCCCGCTGCGGGCTGTTCCTCTGCATACTAAACCCCAGATTTCCCCCGCACTATTAGTTTCAGGGACGACTTGGAGATGCAGCGGGAAAGAGGAGATTGTTGCATCTTCAGATACGGCGTATAAATGCTTGTCAAAACATGGCATTGTTGTCCAGTGAGAAGATCCGAGAACGACCCCGAGATTTTGGGTGGGACCCCCACTCACCCGCGGGATGCACGGGGTGGGCATCCGCCAAAACTCAATTCAGATGAACGTGGTGTTTATCTTCGCTGCCTGCTCTTTGGTTGGGGGTCTCGGTTCCTGGATTTCCCCGCGCTCGGCTTCGGATCGCGGCCTGCGGTGGCTTGGAGATGTTTACCTCAATACCCTTCCTTATGGTTGAAGGGAGATAAGTAAAGCCTTCGAGAATGATCTGCCGATGTTTTGGACTGAATAAATCCGGTCTTTGGATAGAATCTGCGGATGGAAGATGCGAGCAGGCAGTGTCGGTGACCGGATACCTGGACGATTGTCCGACTTACCGGTGCTTGAACGGACAGGTGGGTCTTTTTGCTTCCGCAGATGCGGCCCGATCCGGGCCAACATAACATTGATGTGGAGAAGAAGTGGTGCTCTGAATCATGGCCCTAGCATACTGCGAGCCCATCTTCTGCATGAAATCGGAGTAAGTTGGAAATTGAAGGAGAATAATGGGTTTTCTCTCCGCCATGAGTAGGTCTTTCACCATGACAGCCCAGGGGAATCAAGTGAAGGGACAAGTGAATTCTGATACTACATAATTATTACCAAGGAAACACGTCATTAAGCTCTCATCGTACCACCTCCCTTCTCATCCGGGTATAAGCCTTTTCGTTTGCCGTAACTCATGATGCAATCTCCATGACAAAAGAAAAAGGTCTATCTCCACCCCTCTAGTAGCCACTAACGACGGCAGGGTTATGGCTGCCGAGGGTGTGCACGGTACCGTTCAGGTCGCCGCCAAGGTTGCCGTTGACAGCGCCATTCTGAGAGGGCAGACCGTGCTTCTTGCGCTCGACGCGAGGGGCCTCGGGGATGTCGGTAGACTTGTTGGCCTTGCCGATAGAGAAGACCGGGCTCTCCCAACGCTCTCCCTTGCGGGCAAGCTCCTTGTACTCGGTAGCCTTGGTGCTGATGCCTCCAGGAAGGTTGATATTGGGGAAGATGGACTCCTCCTTGGTGATGGCGACGTTGACCTTCTTGTCTGCGACAGCCTCCTCGGCCTTCTGCTTGCCCTGGAGGGTGCGCTTCTGGATGGCGGTGACGTAGCGGTTGTAGATGTTGGGGGTTCTCTCAGGGTCGGAGCGAGCCTCGTCCAGAGCGCGGTCAGCCTCCTGCTTGACCTGGAAGAGAAGAGCATCCAATTGGGTGGCCTGGTCCTTGATGGCCTGCTCGACAGCCTTCTGCAGTGCAGGGCGAAGGACCTTCAGCATGATGGGCTTGACGATGCTGAAGAGAAGCTTGTGGTTGGACTTCTTCAGCTTGATGCTCATGTGCTTGATATCCACATCGACCTTGTCAATCTTGAAGAAGTTCTGCTTATCCTTCTTGTCGGCGGAGGACAGCTTCATCTTGAAGGAGAAGCCATCGCCGGCGAGAAGGATGTCTGCGACACCAGTGTCGGTGATGGAGGGGAATCCCTGCTTGCGCTTAACGTGGTAGGCGACATCGCGAAGATCAAGCTGAATGCCAGCAACCTTCACTTCAAAGGACTGCTTGTGCTTGTTGGCAATCTTCTTTCGGCCCCAGAGGAAGTAGTTCTCGCTGTTAATCTCCAAGACATTGGGCATGAAGTTGTCGGACTCGAGGACAAGGTTCTCGATGACGGCGTCGAACTGAGGGTCGCTGTACTCAATGCGGGGAACGGGGATGTAGGCGACGTTCTCGAAGATGGAGGGGATGATGACCTCAGACAGATCCTTGAGAAGGTGAGGCTTGAAGGTGGGCTTGCCATTCTCATCGTTGCCCAGATCAGTGAAGAGCTTCTGGACAGACTCGGCGAAGCGCTTGTTCTGGGGATCCTGGTCGAATTGGTCGGCCAAGAACTTGATCTCATCCAGAACGCGGTCGGTGTGAGCGCGGTACTTCTCGCGCAGGAGGTAGCGACCATGGTCGTACAGGTGGTTCCACTCCTGGTTGGAATCATCGTCCAGGATGTAGCCCTGCTCCAGAAGGCAGCGACGGACGTAGCGGTCCATGGCCTTGAACCAGTCCTTCAGCTCACGATCCTGGTCGGCATCGCGGTAAATCTGGTTGATGGACTCGAAGAGGTCGTCAGTCGAGGTGCCGTTGGCGAAGCGCTCAATAAGAGTCTTGAGGTCAGCCTCGGCCTGAGCGAGACCAGCACGGGCGTCCTTGACAGTACCACTTCCGCCCTGTGCAAGTGATCGCGAGTGTCCGGCATACTCCTCGGCAAGGTTGAGGAGAGTCTCGATGGCCTGAGAGTAGTCGGGGTGCTGCTGGCATTCGAGCACCATCTTCTTCAGGCGCCAGATGGTCTGGTCCTTGCGCTCCTGGGGCATCTTCTTGTTGAAGTAATCCTTGGTGCGGCGCTTGTACTCCTCGTTACGCTGGCGAGCCTTCTCCTTGGTCTCCTCGTCCACGTTCTCATCGTACTTCTTCTGGAGGACGTCACGAGCAGCGTTGATGCCACCCTGGGCGTTGACACCCGAGTTGGTGCCCTGCGCCTGGTCACGGGCAGCAGTAGCGGCCAGGTCCTGGGGGTTCTGGGAGCCCTGGGGATGAGCCGACTGCGTACCGGCGTTGATGATCTCGCGAGCATCATCAGCGGGCGAGCCCTTGTAGATGCCCTGAGCCTGCTTCTTGAAGTTGTCCTTGGAGAAGTCGGGGGCATCGTGCCATGTGTTGTCCTCGGCGGGACGATCCATCTGGTCCAAGGCCTCACCCGAAGGCCGGACACGCTGGGCGGCCTCGGTGGCGGCATCACCAGCCATGTCGCGAAGGAGGACACTGGCATCCTTGACTGTGGACAATTAGCACAAACATGTGCAATGGCAGGGAGGATGGAACTTACGCAGCTTGCGGAACTGGCCATTGGTGATCAACAGGGTGCCAAGGGTGCGCAGACCCTGGACGGCCTTGTCGCCATGCTGCTGAGCCACCTCCTTGTTGACGGGGGCACCGGGAACATCGACAGCCTTGGGATCGAATTCTTGTGTCTGCCAAATGAAGTCTTGGAGCAGGTTGCCCTGGTTCTTGGACAGCAAAAGGTACTTGGCTTGCTGGATAACATCGCGCGTGTCGGCGATCAGCGCCTTGCCCTCGGGGGAAAGCTTCTCGGACGGGCTGGACAGGGCCTTGGAGGCCAGGAAGCTGTTGAGAGCAACATCGATTTGGTCATTCTGTCGCGGGGATCACGTCAGTGTCATGCAACTCTGCAGGGTGTAAAACAAGGTTGGGGCCAGGGATCAGCCCAGCGGAGACGCGTGGGCCAAGAGATGCCGGCAGTGACGTACCGAGGGAACCTTGCCAGCCTGGAAAGCGGAGACGATGCCATAGAGCTGAAGCTTGCGGTTGACATCGGCCTCCTTCTGCTTGAGGTCGGTCGGTTTGTTAACGTTCGCTGACATGGTTGGGTATCGTAGCTATCGCAAAAAACTGATTCGAGGGTCTTCGGGGTATAATAATTATTGGTATGGTAGTAGGTTCAAAAAAGGGAGGAACAAAAGCGGCGTGGTTGTTGTGGTATTGTTGTCGTTTGAGGGGGGATGGGGTATCACAGAGTGGTTGGGTATAATTGGAATCGTGAGGCTGATGTTCCTGTACCAAAGGAAAAAAACAGCGACAGGTATTGATGAGAGGGAGAGAAGATCAGAGAGAAGAGAGTGCAATCGATGAGAAGTTGAGTGACGGGAGGTGTTTATAGGTTTGGATTGGGTTGGAGCAGGTTGCGTGCCCAGGCGCAAAGCAGGCTCATTTGCGTCAGAAGCGAATTTGGAGCTAGCAATTGGCAGGGAGGCCAGGCGAGGCGAGGCGAGACGAAGGCGCGTGGCAGCAGACGGGACGGTTTCGCAGCAAATTTGGAAGGAAAGGGGGGCCCCCAGGTCCTGGTTAGGTAAGGCCTAAAAATGTCCAGTGCAGGTGCATCACCGATTGCCATTCGGAGCTTGGTCCTGTCTGCTGTCCTGTCCTGGCTGCCCCTTCCCTTCGAATGTGTGCGTGTGTCAGTGTCAGTGCCAGTGTCTATCCATCACAGCGGACTGGGGGCAATTGGGGGCTGGATCTGGATCTGGATGGACCCGTCCTGCCCGGTCCACCGCCGTCCCAGCCAGTCCAGTCAATTCGTCCAGTGTGTGAGTGTCTGTTCGTTTCCTGCCTTGCCTGCCTGCCTGCCTCCTTCCTCGTGGTGCAACTGCGACGGTGACGTTGGTGAAGAAGGAAGGGGGTAGGGAATGGTGATGCAGTACGTCATCGGTTGGATTGGCAGGTACCTGTGCAGCGGTACCTTCCGCGCCAGTGCACCACACAAAAAAATTTCAGACGACGATGTGCAGGCCGGGCAGGAGCATCGCAGCTGGACCGCACCTGCCCTGTTTGCTTGCTTGTTGTGCCTTCCAAAGCTCCTGCCACCCGCCGCCCGGGGTCGACACTGGTCTGTTCCAGCTGGCATTGCACTGGCATTTCTCCCCGACTATCTTAGCGCTGCTGCAAGTTGGGGAGATTCGCACCCATTAGTGGTCCCACCGCCCGCATCTCAGCAACGACTTCGCACGCATCGCCGCGACGTGCGGACATCGTCGTCGTCGACAGCTCACAGCTCACCCTGTTCGAAAGCGCTAAGGATAGAAGGTAGGAGACACTGGCTGTCTTGAGAGAAGCCCGTAATCGAAACGTGGTCTAGATTTCTGCTGCTAACCCGTAGCACCGATCCCTTCCCTGGTGCATCTGCCGATGTGCCAATTTCATTGCGCTCGGACGGTTGCTTTTGCTTCTCAGACAACCGTTTCCCAACCTCCCTCGTGATGAATTCCTGTCGTACTGCAGACATCAGACCACCGGACAGAGTTTGGCTCGAGGGAAGCTTCCAATTCCAACGGCCTCATCTTTTCAAACCTTGGGACCCCTTTGTGTTGGAAGTAGGTAGGTAGAGAGGAAGCTGCCTTTCGGCCATCTCCATTCGGAGGTGTCTGTCCGGGTCGTCTTGTCTCTCGAGGCCCAATGCCAATGAAGAATCAGGTCCTGGTGCTTGGCGCACTCCCAATTGATCCCCTTTTGGTCCATGCTGCCAGCTGAAAGAGCACCATCAAGGCAATTGGAGGGCGACATGTTGAGACGACTCGGTGATGTGCGCCAGGATCTGGATCCAATGCAGATGCAGCAGAAGGGCGGCACGGCGGCAGGTGGTGTGGATGGCCAGGGGGCCTGTTAGAGAACAAGACACCACCCTCACATCCACCTCAATCGAGTCCAGTCCAGTCTGTGGAATTGTCGTCTGTTGCCGTCGCGCAGGTGCATCGTGCATCTTGCGCGTCTGGCATTAAGGAAGCACCAGCGAGGTACAAAGGCACATGGTGATTACCATGTTTCGGAATCGGCGACGGCTGCTGCGATGCGCGTCTCCTGTGGCGTGTTTCGACCATGTCGTCATGTCAACCGCCGCACATTCGGGGCACGCGACGGGTATCGTACTATCATTTCATGAATGCGAGAGGAAGGTGCAGATTCTAGAGGCAGCCACGACACCACACGGGATGCCATCTTGCCTACTCCGTCGCGCACCTCCCCTGCCTGACTCTTGCCTCTAGACCTCGACCTCAACCTCGAAGGGAAGGAAGGAAGCACGGTAGGAGGCAAGGGCAACCCAAAAAAAGACGGCAAGAACGAGGAAACAGAGACATGTTTCTGCCTCCCGCCGTCGTTTAGCTACCTAACCACCCCAAGATATCCGTTCGTAACTTTGTACCCGACATCTCTCGTTCCCCCAACGCCTCACCACTTATTTCCTCCGCATTCCCATCCTTCCCGCTCGGTGTAACCACAATCACCATCACCACCACCACTGCGCCTTTTGCCAGCTTTTTCTTGCAGAGCACAACGCCCCCGGCCACTCGCACAGTCGATGGCGTCGCTTCTGGCACGTCTCGCTGCATTTGCACGTCCATCGTCAAGCATCTGCCCCATCCCCGGCCCACGATCCATCCGTCCATTCACGACCCATGGATCGCCGCAGCATTCGGAGGAAAAAGCTGCAAATGCCTGCATGGCCCTGGCAAGCGCCGCACCCAAATCCAAATCCAACCCAAACCCACGCCGCGCCGGGCTCTGCATTGGCAGATTGGCACATTGGCAGCGGCATCACAGCCGTTCATGGGTCCCAAGATGAACGATCACCTCCCTTTCAGTCACTCTATTGCTGTCAATTGCTCCTAATTCGTCACCAAGTGGATGCCACTACGCGATTGACACGTAACCCTCCAGTCCGGCCCTGTCCTAATCGCCGCTGGCCCAACGCTGCACCGGCCTGTCTCGCCCTTTTCTTGTATGCGCATTGCAAATTGTTGTTTTCCTCTACTTTTTTTCTGCCCAAGACGTTGGCGCCAAATCGCGATCGTCCACCACACAACAACACACCACCACGCGATAGCTTCTCTGCGCGATCCATGACGTCAAGCTACAATCACTAGCGCGTGCTATGCACCTCACGGATATCTCAGCTTGCTCTGACGCCATCCGCTGTGCAACATCAAGCCACTGCATCACCAGCCATCAATCAATTTCGATTGCTTGTCGCATTTCCAAGTATTGCGCATCCATGGCCATGGACTTTCTCTCGGCTTCCCAACCAGCCACGGGTCAATGTCAATAGCACCAGCCAGCCCTGTGCTGATTGACCGGCCCGGACGGTGCCATCCAAGGCAATCCCCATCATTGTCTCCCTTCCGGCCCCCATCCATCCCGCGGCTGAGAATCTGCCGCTCGGAATCCCATGAACGCTCAAGGGTGCCTTGGCAAGCACAGCACAATTGCTACCATGTTCCCCGGACCAATATCTCCTTTCGGTCATCCGCAGAGATCTAGCCGCAACCCCTGTCCCCGTCGTTGGCCGCCGTATCCTCGCCGCGACTTTCCCGCGAAGCGCCTGATTGGAGCGTTTCGTTTCCTATTTCACCATTTTCAGCCATGATTAGCGCGTCGTCTGTACATATTCATTGGATTAAATGGGAAACTTCTGAATTGCTGTCTATTCACAGCCGTGGCAAGTGGTCACATCTACCAAACAAATACACTGCCCGTTGAAAACGTTTGTCCGTCTAATTCCGAAGCATTCCAAAATTTTCTCTGCGTCGCTCCCTATTCCCTGTTGTTTAATATATAGCAATGTATTCAAATCTTCAGAAAAGATGCAAGCGGCGCCTCTAACGATCTTCCGACCTGGTCAAGATCCGCTTCAGCAATCCCTTTTTTGGCTCAGGAATTCGAGCCTCGTTTATATCAAAGTGCGTCGAACTGAAGAGATGAGAATCGGGGCAACTATGGATCTTGCCAAAGTCAAGTTTGGGAAAGGGCATGACACCAGAATAGCCCCACCTCCCCATGTAACGAAACGGCCCAAGCACCTCGTTGAGGGGGCGAAATCTTTCGTCGTGGATGCCCCCAATCGCAACCACCAAGTCCGTGATATGGCCAAACCAGGAACTTGGGAAGGCTAGTGCGTCCTCCCACCCCATGACGGCCTTGATCTTGCCATCCTCATCTACAAGGATATTGCCCTCGTCCAGGTTGAGGTTGTGGACACAGATTTCCTGCGCGTCTTCCTCCCGTATTCTCTCAAAAAAGTCTCGGTAGTTGAAACCTTGCTTTCCAAGTCGGCGTTCGAGCTCAATCTTCAGGGCATATTTGTTGTCTTCCTCTCTGTCATGGTATGCGACGGAGAACAGCTCGTCAAAGTAGTGTTCGAAGGTTCGAAATGGTCCGCGTTTCGTCACCATTTTGGACTTCAGCCTGGCAACATCAAACCGCTGGTCCATGAATCTTCCCTTCTTGAAGACCGCATTTACATCACCCCGTTCTATGTCGAGGCCGCCTATGAACTTGCCGAGCTCAGGAACCTCACCACACTTGCGGCCTGAGTCAAGGAAGCTGTCGTACAGGTCCTGAAGCTCGATGTCAGTTCTTCTCTTCTCCTCGGGCCCGTAGACAGGGTACGGCCGGGCTACGGGCTGGAGGCCGTGCAGCCCCGATTGGCAGGTGCAGTAGTCCTGGTCGATGCACTTGCGCAGCACGAAGCCCTCAACGGGCTCCATCACGAGCCACTCGAGCCGCAGCTCGTTCTGCCCCGTGGGGTCGTACACAAACACCCGCGGCACCTTGCCCGTCCGGCGGACCCAGCACATGGCGGCGATCTCGTGGTCCAGCCGCGAGTCGAAGTCCTTTTCCGAGTCGTCAGTTCCGTACAGCGGCGCCGAGAAGCGCAGGATCACCTTCTCCGGCACCTCGGCCCGCTCGCCCGGCATAATGTAGAAGCGCACCAGGAAGTAGACGTTGGTGAAGCCCGTGCCGAGCAGCTTGACGCTCTTCACGCGCGGAAAGTTGAAGAGCTTCTTGGTGGCGTACCAGTCCAGCATCTTCTTGACGTCGCGCGGCCCCGGGACCTTGTTCGGGTTCCAGCGCGCGTAGTACCACCCGCCTTGTTCCTTGGGCTTCTGCTCGATAAGGAGGTGGCTCTTCCAGAGGGTCTTCAGGTGCTTGTGCTTGTGGTCCCTGATGTACTTGAGGAGGCTTTCCGGGTCGTCTTTCGTGTAGTGGGGGCAGAGGGGGATGCGGACTGGCATTTCGAGACTGGTGTAGTACGGACTGTGGGGGATGGGGGAGACATCTGGGAGAGATGGTGTGGCGCGGCTGGAGGATGCCATCTTAGTTTTGAGTAGAGGAAGTTTTGACGATGATTGTGGTGTGATGGAGTTGGTGAGGCTGTTGTGTGAAAATGCAGAGTATGTGCAAGTGAATTGAGAATGTTGTTTGACTTTGTTTGTGTAAGAGATGCTTGTTTCTAAATGTTTTCGAATGTGGTTCATCACCATCCTGAGCCGCGATTATTATACCACTCTCCGACGAGGTGTCTACGATGTCAAACAATCGGTCTTGTTCTGTGTTTCCCCCCATTGTTCATCTCAGACTCTAGACGCTGAGTTAGCGTTAGGGAAGACCTGTGAATGAAATTGTGTTTCTTCAAAGGGCGAAGTCAAAGGACAGGCTGTTAGCAATTCCTTCATCAATTGATAAAGTAAGTTTCCAAAATTACATCACTACAAAGGATTGTTCAGCATTTCTTTAAGGACATGATGAACTTTGACAGACTGGCGAGTACAAGAGAATTAGTACTTTTGTCTGGTGTCTGGTGAGATATTGTTTTAGACAAAGCTGGCGTGCTGCACAGCTTTCCTCGCCGAAATTGAGCTTGGCCATCAAGGGTTCTCGGTGTTATGCCTCGACGATATGTCGAGGAAGCTTCACAGCCCATCCACTTAGAGCACACACCTGGAGGAAGTATCGATATGGACACTTCAACCAGTGTTCTATTCAGGAAGACAATGGCAGTGTGCGAGTCTTGACGGCCTTCGAGCAGGTACTGATCGACTGCAATACAGAGACTCTCCAGCTTTCCCTGAGTTTATCTAGACTTCAGCATGAAAACCCGTCTTTCGATATCAAAAAGTAGTTCTTTCGCATCCTGTCTTACTTGGCTTCACTCTCACAAAGAAAGAGAAAGCGAGGGAGCTACGCAGAACGAACACATCCTTATCTTTTTGTTGCAAAATCTTCATCATCCTTATTATCCTGTGATATGCATGTTTAGCTAGGGGTCTGTTTGAGCTGTGTAATGTTTTCATGCCAGCAGTTGCGTTGACTGGGGCCTCTATATTGTTTTCTCGTTCGTATTGTGAGACAGCAACGGTCAAACTCTCATCATACGATGAATATGGCATGCATGCTGGGTGAACTTGGCGTGGACCTTTTACGGAGAAACTGAGTCGGAACTTGGAAATGTCTCTGCTGTCCTTTCTGGCAGACTACGTATTTCCGAATACGAGTTTCATTTTCAATACCTCTTTTGTCCCAATCGGTGATATTCCTGCCATTGGGCCTATTCTCCCCATTGGCTCGCATTCTCGAAAGTATCCCTCCGGCGAAGGAAACTCGTTTCATCTCTGGCTCTTTAACGGAGCTATCCAGTGCTTGTCTCTTACTCAAGCACGCTGGTTTTGCCCAATCAAACCCCTCGAGTATTCCATAACAACGGATGAACTGCAAGACGATGCCGGCGGCATCAACATGGTTTTAGAAAAATAGAGAGCGTTTGGGGTTCGGTTGAAATAGAAGAAAATGTAAGTTTTTTGCCGATCCCTAATAGTGTAGCACACTCCCAGTCGGACGGGATAGAGCAGTTCACGATGTTTTGATTGACCACATGCGGTGGCATGAACGTACAACTTAGAAGGGACGAGCTCAGTATTGCGGTTAGCAGGGCGTGCCGTTCATTCAAACACGGAAACCTTGATCCTCTTTAGAAAAGGCCCTTGTCGCGATAAACTTGCCGCAGCAGTTGGTTCCGTCGGCAATTTTCTTTTTTCCTGTCGGCAAGCCTTAAACTTTGCCTACTGCTTCCCCCAACTCACTCTCCAACTCTCTCTGGTTCATTAAGCGCCCGCACTCGCTGCCAGATTGAAGCTTCCAGCCCCCCGGTTTGCTCCATATCTCATCCTACTTTAGACATGCCTCCTTCTGGCTGCAACAACAAGACCAGCAGTGCGACGAGTCGCATCATCTTTGAGTTTCGTTGAAGCTTCAACAGGCACGCGTCTGTTGCGTGTGATTTTCCTATAAACTTCAGTCCTCGGCCTTTTTTAGCTAGAAATATCAGCCCCCCGATGCATCTCTGAACCCTTCGAGAACAAGAAACAAGCCTCTTCTGCCCGGAAGAGATAAGGAGACATCTCATGGACCCAAACTTTGCATCGCTTGGCAAGAGCATCACCACCAATGGCGTTCCCGCAGCCCGCCGCAGCAGCGTCATCCAACACGATAACGGCTCCCACAGCAGCAGCGGATCGAGACGGAGCGCCTGCGACCGCTGCCGAGCCCACAAGCTGCGATGCGTGAGGCCGCCCGGCTGCGACTTCCTCAACGAGGGTGCCGGGGGAGGTTTGCCGGCCTGCGAGAGGTGCGTCAAGGCCGGCGCAGAGTGCCTGCATACGGTTCGCACGCGGCAGGTGTCGATACGGACGAGCGGCTACGAGCGACGAGGGTCCATGGGTTCGGTGTCGCCCCCTATTGTCTATCAGCGGCCCACCGACGATGCCCTCCCCCCCGGACCGGGCGGCGGCCACATGTACCAGGATGCCAGCACGCGATCGTCCTACCGAACCACCTCGATGTCACAGTGCCCAGGAGAAGGGCGGGCATCACTTACAGCAGTCGGCAGTCAGCAGCAGCAGCAGCAGCACGGTAGGCCGAGCCATGGGCCATCACGACGACAGGACAGCTTCCATCGCACCATGGAGGCGGACCCATCCAGTGCGGACCTGTCCGCGATTAGTGGAGGCTTCCCCGGCATGGTCTTTGCGGGCGTCGATGCAGGCGTGAAGTCAAACCCTGGGGCGCGCAACAGCAACATCCCCTTTGGGATCAGCGATCATGACCTTTCTTCATTGAGCCATTGGCCGGAGTGCGACCCTGCCCTGACCAACATCTTTGGCCAAGATCTAAGCGACTTGACTAACTCCACCACCACCACAACCACGGCCCCGGCGAAGAGCACCAGCGCGCCTGTCGTCGAATCAAACGAGAACGCGAAAGTGACGACCCGAGGACCAACCACAACTATTACGAGTGATCGGTGTGAGACCAAGGACGAGTGTCTGCAGCGGCTCACCGAGCTGACATCGCTGCTGCTGAGATGCTTTAGCCTCACGGAAGACCACGCCGTCGAGCTCGAGGATCTGCTCGCTTACTCGCCGGGCGGGAAGACCCGTGTCGCCGCCGAAGCTCATGAGGAAGAGTCCGAGACGGGGAAGAACATGGTTGGCGTGCTGCTGGAAAGCTCCCAGGTCTTTTTGGACACCTTGGAGCGTCTCAAGGGTCTGCAGACCCCGCCACGGCAAGACAAACAAAGCGACTGCTCGTCCCCCAGCTCGGAGTACTCCTACGTCGACTCGCCGGAGGAGATGGATGTGTTCTCAAACGACGGGACGGCAAATACACACGAGTCTCTACCCATACCTCACAGGCGCCCGGAGGATGAAGATGGTGCCGGAGATGGGATGGATGATCTGCTCAAGAGTCCGGGGGCACCTCACTCCCGTAGTCAAGCTTCAACGGCGGCCCCTATGCTGCTCTCTCCCCAACACAGCGGATTCTTCAGCATGCCGACAACCTTCACCATCATCAGCTGCTACATGTGGCTCTTCCGCGGCTACGAGGCCGTCTTCGCAGCCATCCACAACGCCCTCCTGACGCAAAAGTACCAGCGGCATCAATGTACACCCGAAAGCAGCGGCAACAGCAGCAGCAGCACGAACCAACGGCACGGCGGGAAGGGCTTGGGGCCGGTGATCCTGCCCGACATCAACATTGGCGGGTTCGGCCTCAACTGCCACCCGCACCTGCAGATTGAGATGCTCATCCACGTCAGTTGCCAGATGCTGCAGCGGATCGAGGCCGTGCTGGGCATCGACCCCGCATCGCGCGAGAGCACCCTGGCGGATGCGCAGCAGAATGGCGTGCTCAACCTGACGAGCGCACCGACGCTGCTTCACACGTTTCTGCACGGCGCCAACAGGGGTGGCGGCGGGGAGGGGCCCAACTCGGCGCGGCTTTCACTGGTCCGCGGGATTGTGAAGAGCATCCGGCATACTTTACGAGGTGGACGTGGTTAGACACCATTTTTTGCCAGAGAGGTAGACTAGATTCAGAGCCATGACTTAGATTACAGCGATATGTAGATAGCCTTCATGAGATAAATACACTTAAAGCATCGAATCTCTAACTGGAAATCCCATTTAATTCGCTCGTAGTTGCCTTAGATCTCACTGGGCTAGCTAGTCATTGTCTTCATTAACCACGTAACGACTCAACGTGAGGTTGCGGACATTGTTCGGACGAATACACTCGCGGGCTTCCCCGTACAGCCAAGCGACGGCCCTGTCAATAGAAGTTAGCAACTATAACGCAGCCACCACCTCGGACTCTGACACGTGAAATAGGAGGGTGTCTTGCCTTGCCTCTGCATCAGTACGCCCTACCTGGAAACGCAGAATCCGGGTAACGCAACGTTACTGGCCAATAGGCTGATTTCTTTCTAACAGCTCGCTTGGAGCAACATTTGGGGTTGATCTTCCTTCCCCACAAAACTGCACTGATGGGTTCCTGAGTTGTCGGTGATCGATGCTGCGGTTCATCAGAGGTGCCGATCGCTTGGGTGCCGTACGATTCGGTGAACCACCCCCACAGTCGGATTCGGATGTGGAGACGTCGGTATCGGCGTCGGAGGCCGAAACGAACAGGACATGCCTGGCCTGGTCCTTCCAGAACCTTCCGGAACAATTGTGATGCCCGTGTCCGATGCCCCGATGGTCATATTGTAATGGATCTCATCCTTTATTCCGCCGTGGTAATGCCGTTGAGAGGAAATAAACTTGAGCAGGGCCAAAGGGTTGCATTGCGTGCCTGTCTGGAGCAACACTGCAACACCCTGTAATATTGGCAGCTTGTCGGTCGGCCAACTCACAGTGAGAAAGTCGGGACAGGGAAATAACATGTCAGGGGTCGCACTTTCTCGGAGAACGGAAAAAAGGTTATGCTGCATGGCACCAACGTGAGAATATCGCACCTGTAGTCACATGACATTATTTGCATCATTCAGCTTCTCACATAAGATGACCAAGGTGGTATGATTGAAGCTGCCAGTAGAGACAGGGATTGGTGACAGAAAGTCTGTGGAAGGTTGGCTGATTTAGGTAGGAACGTACAGTCCTGTGCAATCAGCACCGAACTCCGAATGCACCAGAGGCTAAGCAAACGATACGGAGCAACTGTTCTCTTCATGAAGTCGTTTCTAGAGGGCCGGAGCCAGAGTATATAAGTCCAAACTGTACAATCGCCGGCGTCCCTCGCGTGCCATGCATGTCTCATGTCTCAACGCCCTACACACCTGACAGTATCTAGTTATTCCACTCGCAGGTTACGCACCATCAAACATTAGAGCTGATTACTTCAATATGGCCAACGTATCTGACTCTTACTCGCCTGCTGGCTCCGAGCCACATAGCTACTGGGCTTCTACTCTAGCAGGTGTTGTCTTCGTCGCGTTTCTGTTATTTTCGCACAGCTGGTTCAAGCCGAATCCACTTGCCAATGTCCCTATCGTGGGGAAGGGTTCGCGATGGGCCCGCAGAAAGCATTTCATGCAGGGCAACGCGACTCAGATGTTCCTTGATGCTTATCGCAACGTCAGTTGTGCCCTGGAAGCCTCGTGTGCCTGGATATCCCTGACGTCTTCTACAGCACAAGGACAGCATCTCTCTCATCACAACTGCCAAGAGTAAGATGGATGAACACCGTGATTAGATACCTTGTAGCTGATCCACTCCCAAGCTAGGGATTCAATTCTGGTTCCTCCCAAGTATCTGCCAGAGTTGAGTAAAGCGCCCGACGATGTCATCAGTGCCCAAAAGGCGGTTGAGGAGGTTTGTGCAACCGCGCTCACCCTGCCTTTCATTTACAAGTACTGACCGAGAAAGTTCATCCAATCCAAATACACAACCGTTGGCTTCGAACTACCCGTTTTCGTCCACGTATCAAGAGCCAACTTGACCCCCGCGCTAAGTTGGTGAACCCTGGTCTAGTGCAATGGCTGGCGAAGTAACTCATCTCCATAACAGACGATCTGAACCCCGCCGTTGCCAAGACAATCGCCAAGACGTTGCAACGCGAACTGACGCCAACATCCAGTTGGAGCGAAGTTGCCATTAACGCGAAACTCCTGCGCATTATCGCGATTGCGTCAGGGCACGTTTTCGTTGGCCCTGAGCTTTGCGATAATGAGGCGTACCTCAGCACATCGATCGACTTTACTCAACACCTCATGAAAGCCGTTTACGGCATTGCCATGATACCGACCTTCCTGCGGCCTCTAGTTGCCCCTTGGCTCCCCATGACGAGGGCGCTACACAAGCGGCTCGCTGAAGCTGATGCGGTCTTCCAACCCATCGTTACTGCCCGTCAGCAGGCGGCAAAGGAGAGCTCGCTGAAGCACAATGACATGCTCCAGTGGATGCTCGATTCGCAGACCCGAGTGGGGGAGTTGAGTACCCGAGATCTGGCGCTGGCGCAGATTGGTGCTAGCTTTGCGGCCATTCATACCACGACGATGACAGCTACTAACGCAGTGTACTGGCTGGCGGCGAAGCCTGAACTAGCTCCCATGCTTCTGGAAGAGGTTGAACAGGTTTTGGAGGAATCCGATGGCCAATTTACAACCGCGGCACTCCAGAACATGAAGAAGATGGACAGCTTTCTCAGGGAGGTCATGAGAGTTACTCCCTTGAGTGCGAGTATGTGATTAATTTCACCGAATACGGACCGCGCTGTCCAGATGACTGACCACGTCCCCTAAAAATAGGTGCCTACGTCCGCAAGGTCTTGAAACCGTTCGAACTCTCGAACGGCCAGGTGATTCCGGAGGGCATGTTCGTAGAGGTTCCAAGCGTCGGCATCAACCAAGACCCAGAGATCTTCCCGAATCCCGACGTATTCGATGCTCTGCGCTTCTACAAGCTCCGCAGAGATGACAACCCAGCCCAACTGAACCAGCTTCAGGCTGCTTACGTTGGACCCACGCACCTCAGCTTCAGCTTCGGCAAGCACGCTTGTCCAGGGCGCGTTTTCGCCGTTAACGAGATCAAGACGGTGATGGCGAATCTTTTGCGCACCTACGACATCAAGTTGCCTGACGGTGTAAACGAGAGATATCCCAGCCTTGTGTTTGGTGATCAGGCAAGTAGACCCATTTCTGTTTATGAGAATGATCAAGGAGATCTAACCGAAATCTGGCGTTAGAATGTCCCTGACCCCACGAAGACTATTTTGGTGAAGCAACGAGACATGGAAGTCCTTGTTTAGATGACTTACACTGCAAACACATGAGTATTGTAGTTGAGGTAGTGATGGAGTGGCTATCTCTCTCGCTAGAACCGTGGAGCACAAGGAAAGCATGCAGAAAACAAAACAACTCCGAGTCTTGAAAGGGCGGAACTGTAGTCGCATCTAAGCTACAACGTTTCTACATGAATAAAACAATCGAACTTCCGTTTCCTACAGCTTTTCAGACTGGTGACAATGTCCATTTAGAAACACATGCTCAGCATCAGTGTATCAACGCCTACAAGACAGCTCCCGAGCAATGAGTCTCATTCAGCTAAAGCAACGAACATTTCCTGACAAAAACGTTTTACTTTATTTTTTCAACGGGCCGGGTAGTAGATGGAACGTTTCTCATGCAGGTACTTTGACGATCAAAATTTCCAGACCTCTCAGCATTTGTAAACCTCACTTGCTGACAAAACACTGCCGTTGATAGCCTCATTGTTCTCCCTGGGTTCCCAGTATCTCTTCCGTTTCAATCTAGATGGGTGCAACTGCGGGAGCGTTTTTTCAGGTCCCGAAAGTTATCTGCCCTGCGCTGTTGCGGAAGTCAAAATTTGGCTTTCCCGTTATGTTTGATGGCCCGGCCTACGTTGCACCATCGGAGGGCTCCGACCGTGTTGTTCTCCCAATGGCGAAATTCGCCGACTCTTGGCGCGAGTCGCTCATGTAACCGTATTATAAATCAGGCAATATTTGGCTTCCAGACCTGCATGATGCATTCGGACTAGAATTACCACTCCTGTCAGTGGCACCCACCCAAAGTGCATAGACACGAACCTCTCCTTGGACTTTAGGCTTTCCAATCGGTGGGAATTCGCTGGTTTATTGTCGATCGCACCGATTTCGTCCCATCTTAATACGTTGAATATCTTGACAATAGACAAGGAACTCGTAGATTGTCGTGAGTGCCGCTCCGGCACATTGAGTCGCAATGACACCTTTGGGGGCCATGTAAAGAAATGTCGAGTCAAGAGCCTGCCGCAGAAGCGTATCTCAGCTAGTCCATAAATGGAGTAAATCGATAAGTTCTACGTTGATTGTGTTTCTTCTATCGACACATTTCTCTTCCGTACCTAGTATTCCCTTCCTGTTCAACCAGTCCACATCAACAAAATGTCTCGACCCGAGGATGGCATCAAGTTGGGAGATCGATCTCCAAATCGAGTTGAATCGAATCCAGATAGCCCTGTGACACTCAACGACAAAACACAGGCAGACGCGACGGCCGATCCGACGCCCGACGAAAATGCACCCAAATCCGGTGGTCGTGGATGGGCCTTTTGGGCCATCTTCGCCAGCTTGTCCGTCACAGCTCTCCTAAGCTCCATGGAAGGCGGCATCATGTCTACGGCTCTCCCAGCGATTTCGCGCGCTGTAGATGCCGAAAGGGACTACATCTGGGTTGTGAACGTTTACTTTCTCACCAGGTAAGTCATGTGGTGTTGATATGGAACCGTCAAGCAAACAAAAATTGGTCTAGCATGGATAACTGTACTACGCGATCTTGACGCTTACCAACGCGTGTTTCCAGTGCGGCTGTTCAACCTCTCTACGGTCAACTAGCAGACATCTGGGGCAGACGGTGGCCAATGCTGGCTTCCGTGGTCATCTTCGCCGCAGGATCGGCTGTCTGTGGTGCCGCCAACAACGCGGCGACACTAATCGGCGGGCGAGCGGTACAAGGGCTCGGCGCCGCTGGCATCAACACTCTCGTGGAGATCATCCTTTGCGACCTCCTACCGCTGAGGGAGCGTGGACAGTTCATGGGACTCCTCTTCCTCTTCATCGTCATCGGCTCCGTGCTGGGACCCTTCCTCGGTGGGATCATCGTCCAACGGACATCTTGGCGATGGGTCTTCTATCTGAACTTGCCAATTTGCGGAGTCTGCCTGGCCCTCCTCTTCTTTTCCCTGAACCTCAAGCACCGCAGCGACGAGGACTCAACACCACTGGAAAAGCTCAAAAGGATTGACGTTGTCGGTCTCCTTCTTCTGTGCGCATCTGTCACGTCACTTCTATACGGTCTTACGTACGGCGGCGGATCAAAGTACGCGTGGTCCCATCCAGTCATCATAATTACACTGGTGCTGGGTGTCATCGGCCACGGCTTGTTTATCGGCTTTGAGGCATCGCCTTGGTGTCCTCATCCAGCTTTGCCGATATCACTGTTCCAGAATAGAACGTCTGTGGCCGCCTATGTGGCCGAGGCCGTGCAGATCCTGGTATCATACGGCGCCCTTTACTTCCTCCCGCTCTATTTCCAGTCAACGCTTCTGGTGTATCCCGAAAGATCTGGAATTCTGCTCCTACCGTTCTCGATATTGTTCTGCATATCTGCTGCTGTCGGTGGTGCTCTAGTCACAAATATGGGCAAATTCCGTATGGTACATATCGGCAGCTTTGCACTGATGACGATCATGATGGGCGTTTTCACCTTGCTCAACCGTAACACACACCTCGCTGTAATCGCAATCACGGGGATTATCACGGGTATCAGCGTCGGCCTTCCCAACGCCTCCATCTTGACCGCGGTTCAAGCGGCATTGCCAGACTCGCTCAACGCGGCCAGCACCAGCGCATTCGCCTTCATCAGAAGTATATCCACCGTCTTTGCCATCACGATCCCAGCTGCCATCTTCAACAGTCGATTTGACGAGCTACTTTCGTCCTCCAACCTGGACAGCAATGCGAAGACAAGCTTAGGCCTTGGCCAGGCATACCAACAGGCGTCGCGAGACTTTGTCCGTTCCTTCCCTGACGCTGTACAGAACGAAATCATCGGCCTGTACGAGGTGAGCCTGCAGCGCGTCTGGCAGGTACTAATCGCGATCGCGGGTCTTGGAGTTATTGCGTCGTTGATAGAGAAAGACCTGGAGTGTCGCACCGAACAGACAACAGAGGAATTTGGTCTAAAAGAGGAAAAGCCGGGCCAAACATCTTCCAATAGTGAGGTATAGACTATCTCGCATGTATAATCAGTCGTTTGGGTTTTCAACCTGGCACTTTCGCATGTCATAAACATGTGCTAGCGTTTGTAATAGACTTCTGATTAACCTTTAAATTATTCCAGAGTAATTTTTCGTGTATTTTAAGTTAAGGTGTGACACTTGCTTGCGTGAGGGAGGCGCCCTGCCGACCGCATTCTTGGCGCCGTGGGTTACCTATGGCGACGTTGATGAATTCTGATTCTTTCCTAGGAGGCGATAGATCGAAGTTAAACAAGATTCGTGGCTTTTGCGACAGTGTTAAATATCCAGACCTCCCTCGTTAGATGACATCGATGCTCTCGAAACACTGTGTCCTTTTGGCTTTCGTACTTCAAACAGGAGGTCCAATCGTTAACAGATGCTGAGAATGGCCGTGATTGATAACAAATAATCTTTTTGAGCGATCGGGATTTGAGGAGCAATACTACAAAAACACCGGCGGCCTATCGATACCAAGAGCACGGTCAAGAAATTGCAAGCTCCTTTGGCCACACAAGGCCACGGCTCCCATCTTTGCCTGGAGACTCCCCTGGCCCGGACTGGCCGGCACCCACATTTCCTTGTTCTCGAGAGGCACATTGACCAAGCCGTCATAGCATCGCTTCGTGTGCTCGTCTACGTCCAAGTAGAGCGAGTTGCCACTGCCAGACACGAGAACAGGACAGACCACCCGCGTGAGATAGTCGACGCCATCCTTCTGTTGTGAACCAGCGAGCGAGAACTTCTTCATGTGAAGCAGGATATCTGAAGGCGACGAGAGTCCAAAAAAGGTCCCTGCGACAGAGATCTCCCACTTGAGTTGGAAAGAGAAGGTCTTCAGCGTATTCATCAGCGTGTCTATGACGTCCCGACTCATCCACCCATTCATCCACGCTGACAAGAACAAGCGAGATACATGGGCGGTGCCGAAGTCCCACATGTCGAAGAATGGATCCTGAAAAGGTAGGAAAAATTGTGTCAGCACAGGGAAAGAAGTTCTGATTTCTTTGATGGACTTACAATTGAGACGCAAGCCTTGACCCTGGGATCAGCAGCAGCGCGAAGTGCATAGTAGCCTCCCATAGACGCACCAGCGACAGCAATGCTGTTGACATCGAGTTCAAGGTTGGGATTCTTGACAGAAAAGTCGACGAGATGGTCAATAACGCGCTCCGAGACAATCTCCCAGTTTGGTCGCATCACGAGGCCATGGCGGCGAAGCATGATACCCTGCCCAGGCCCATCAAACGTGAGAACGGCGTATCCTTGCCGGTAACCAGAGGAGGGGTACATGAAAAACAGCTCTTCCTGGCAGGAGTCCGCTCCTCCAAAGTTGACCAAGATGGGGATCTTTCGGCCAGGGATACGGCAGCTCTCAGGCGGCAGATAGAGATATCCTGGCAGTTGATGGCCCTCGTAGGGGATAGAAAGCAATTGTACCGGGCAGTCCATAAGATCAATGGCCTTGCGAAAGAGACTGCCCATCCGCTCCGACACAGACAGCGCACACGGATGCTGTATCATGGCCGTCTCACCATCGGCGGGCGGGGAAGAAACGAACATGTAGCCGCTGGCACGGGTGTAATTGGCAGCTCGGAGATATGCCCTTCTGGCGGCATCTTTGTCGCCGTGCGCGCAGGCCTCTTTGGCTAAAACCTCGGCTCGTGCCGCCTGTTTAGCCCACGCCTTTTCCCACGATATAGGATCATTGGCTTTGATTTCGCCCACTGCCTCAAGAACTTCGGCCGTTTCCGCACCGCCATAGACGGTAGTGCCGAGAATTCGAACCGTCTCGAAATCGAAAAACGTGCTGCTCGGGAATAGTTTGTGCATTTTTGCAATAATCGGATTTCTTGGTTGAGCAGTCGTCGATGGTGGTTCCTGGTTTGTGGTTAGAGTAGGCTAAATCAATGGCATCAGCATTCCACAGAGATGGAAAGAACGGCTAGGAAGGTTAGTTTTCTCACCAATATCAGCGGGAACTGGTTAGTTGAAGTCCAGCGTGACTGGAAAGAAACCGGCCAAAGCAGAACGGAATACGTCGCCGCCTTTCCTAGTAAAGGGAATCTTAGCTTGCCATGTCACAGAAAACGAAGCTTGGGAGCTATGACGAAGAATATACTTTGACGATGTCCCGAGGTGCCGACATTCGGAGTCGGGGATGCTACATTCTTATCTTAGTTCCCGATGCCCAAAGCTTCGACACAGCTCCGAAAATTTGCAAGGGACGAGTCCGACTGGATTCTGGTTCAAAGCTCATATACCAGCTTTTCACTGCTGATCCCAGAGAGAGACTTGCGGGGAATGGGACACCTCAACCGTCAGGTTGATGCGCAAGTGCCACTTTTGAAGCCATTTGAATTGTGACAGGCTGTAGACTGAGGTTGACTCGCCAGTGACCCTTTGCTCGAATATTCACACCTTAGTTGTGGGAGGACACAAGGCGAACTGAGGAAGTTCATAAAGAACAAGTAAACGAGATTTATTTGGGAACGTATGCAGTTGGTAGCGAACTAGGCTTCACAAAATACCCATGCCTTCTCATTGCCTCTCAACGCAGACCTAATGAGGACACAACAACGACTCCACCTTCCTGATGGGTGGTGAAATAACCATCTTCAAAGCCAAGCTAACTTTGGAAAACGAGTGTCTACTCGACATAGTTGCTTTGGAACAGTGGCGAGTTCTTGGGAAATGTCAATGCCTCGCTCATCGAGACGCCCTCGTACTGATCCATTCCAACATGCCCACCCCTTGCCTTTCCTGAGAAACCACTACCACCAACACCTTCGCCAAGAATGTACTCAAATGCCAAATTTGCGTGCTCCACAAAGAAGGTGTAGTGGCGTCTGTTGCTCGGAGAAACAAGCTCAAGCTGAAAACCGGTCACTTTATCCTTCAGAGTGCCCGTAACCGCGCCACCGTACGTTTTGCTAGCAAGTACGTAATCTTCCGTGTCGGAAGGAGTTGGCGAAGTCGAGCGGAAGACGGGAACACCATCTCTGAACAATGCCGCAGATTGATGGACGTGGCCCTGGTCCAGGTTGGACTCAAAGCGGAAGAAGCTTAGAACGTAGGGCCCGAGCATGGCTCGCACACCTTGCAGGTTCTTCAAGCATGTAAACCAGCTGAAAGCGGACCAGAACCTCTCATGGCCACCAATGCCGCTCCAAGTCACCCTCTTGCCTTTGATCTCAACATCGAAATCCAATGTGCCGGCGGGAATGGGCTGCGACCAGTGCAAGTGTCGAACTGGTTCCGTTGTTGCGTTCTCGTTTGGCCAGACATGGCCGTCGGCAGCAATAGGCAATGACTTGGATTTTGTGATGATAGTTCCCTTGACAGTGTCTGAGTGAAGAGTGATGATAGCCTCGCTCATGTCTGAGTTCACGAGGAAAGAGAACTGGTACCCTTCTTTCTCACTGTACCAAACCCCTCTGACACCTTGTGGGCAGGTTTCCATGACAGTTCGCTCGGCGTAGTAGAGCTCAGAAAACCGGGTGCCGTCAGAAAACCCAAATTCAAGCGACAGGCGAAAGTTCCCAGCGCCTAGGATCGAATAGTTCGGGTCGCGGTAGAAGCCGAAAATGAACGACTGCATGCCATCCTCAGAGACGCCATCAAAGGCCCACTGCTCACCAGCAGTTGAGTTGAGTGGACGAATCTTAGGCATTTCTATGTTCTCGGTGGCGCCCTTGGCGAAATCAACTAGCTTCCTGCCCTTGGCCATGTCGTAGGCCGTCAAATTGCTGATCTGACACCCCGTCGCGTCGATGTTGTCGGTCAAAGGTACTTGCTGCTCTTGTACGGCAAGACCGGCGAGGTTTGGACTTTTCCAATGCAGAGGCCATGGTTCCAGCCAAACTTTGCTTCCGCAAGCAGGGGAAATGAGAAGCGAAGCCAGAAGAGTGTTGGCAGCAATCATCATTTTTCCGAGATGGCTGTTCGAAAACACGCAGACGAGCTGTATGGCGGAGTGATCTTGTTGTGAATGTGTAAATCAACGCTGCTGGATTGATTAGGTTGTGTGAAGTGGTGAAAAAGAGTACGCGGGGGATTTCGCAGGCATACTTTATGGCTATCTACTCCAAATACAGTGGCCCCTCGGGCCTGGTGCGCCTCAATTGAGTTTTCGATGTCCGAAAGATTCAACCGACCTCGGAGCACAATAGGTGACTAGACAACATATAACCAGGTCCCGTAGATCAGTGTCCGACCGTCCAGCAACACCAACGTCGTTCTGCAACCTTTTCCCCTTGTCTACACTTCAACTCAGAATGCATATCCCTACCACACGAATTGCTGTCGTTCAAGGCGACGATGGTTGCTTACGGATCGATGAGCATGTGCCCATGCCGCAGCCTAGACCCAACGAGCTCTTGGTGCAGGTAAGGGCTGTTGCCATCAACCCATGCGACCACAAAATGTACGAACGATTCCCTTGTCCTGGCGCAGTCGACGGATGCGATTTCGCTGGAATCGTTGTTGGATTGGGATCCGACGTTACGGCCTTCAAAGTCGGCGACAGGGTGTGCGGAGCTGTCCACGGATCCAATCCGAGTCGGCCGGAGTCCGGGACGTTCACCCAGTACACCGTATCCGAGTCCGAGTTTACGCTGAAGCTCCCGCCCAACATGTCATTCCGACAGGCTGTTGGTCTCAGCACGACGGGGCTTAGCACACTGGGGATGGCAATTTACAAGGGTTTGATGTTGCCGGGAACCCCCATGCAACCAGCCGAAAAGCCCCGCATGGTGCTGGTTCATGGGGCCAGCTCGTCGGTCGGGACAATGGCCTTGCAGCTCCTTCGCCTGTGAGTTCGTCTCCGAGCGGGGCAGAGTCCCCCATTTTGGTGTCGCTTGTCAGGGTACCCCTAATACTAACGATCTAAAATCTAAATAGGATAGGGCACATTCCCATTGCCACCTGTTCGCCGAGGAACTTCAACTTGGCCAAGAAGTACGGCGCAGAGGAAGTCTTTGATTACAACGATCCGGATTGCGGCAAGAAAATCAAGTCGTACACTCGCGACACGCTGTCCTACATCATCGACCCTTTCACGGACCTCAAAAGTGTTGCTCTGTGCTACGAAGCGATGGGACGAGCAGGGGGCCGCTATGCCTGTCTCGAGATGTATCCAGACTACGCTCTCGAACGGAGGGCCGTCAAATTGTTCTTTGTCATGGGAATGGCCATTTTGGGTCATCGTCTGGATTTGGATTACGGTTACGAGAGAGATGAGGACCCGGAACTTAGAGCGTTTGGCATCCGCTGGTACAAAGACCTACAGAAGTTGCTGGATCAGGGGAATCTGAGACCCCATCCACTGAAGGAATTGGACGGGAAGTTTGAGGGTATCCTGGAAGGCGTTGAGATGTTGAAGAATAAGGAGGTCTCCGGCCAGAAGCTGATTGTAACTTTGGACGAATCCTAATTAGTAGTTGACAATTATTCATTTCCTTCGTCTTTCAGTTTATGGACAGCATCGTGGATCAATGACCACAATGTGCAGCTTCATCATGGAGTGTAAAGTGAGCATGCCCAGCTGACCTTCAGGCCTGCCTCCTAAGTCCCCGAATGATTTCAGATGATAGACAAGCTATAGTCCTCAACAGAAGACCATCTTATGAACCGTGCTGATTGGCTCCAGTAGCATCAAGGCTTACATGGCAATTGCACATTCTCCATAGGCTGGGAACAGGGTTTTGACTCTCGGTTGCGTCGCCAAAACACAGTTTGTGAACAAGGATTTGTGTCTCCGAAGCGACTACCGACCGCCGAACATGCAGGGGTCCTCTGGCTTCAAGGAGTAAGATGATATAACCCTTATTCGCATCAGCCATCGCGCATCTACTGCATGCAGTGTTGTTCTCATTCTTATGTACGAAATCGACAACACCTATCTCCAGGATCGACACCATGCTGCAACTACTTGGATTTGAACTGCTAACTGCAAAAGCGTTCTTCTTGTTGTTAGGCGGTAGCATTGGGGTAACTCTTGTTTACTTCTTGCATTTTTACAATATCTGGCCATTCGGCAATGATGTTGAGCCTGCGACTGCAGATCAGTTGCGACACATTCCGTTGTTACGGTTTGACGGATCGAACAATGTGGAGAGATATATGAATGAGACCCGGAGTCTCCTTCGACAAGGCTACGAAAAGTACTTACGCCAAGGCATTCCTTTCCAGATTCGCCACCCCGTTGGCGAACTGGGCTCCCAAGTCCTCCTACCAACGAAGTACTTGGAAGAAGTCAAGAAGGCCCCGACAGATCTCTTCAGCTTCGAGGCCTACTCAGCGAAGTCCTTTCTGTTGGACTACAGTCGAGCCCCAAGACAGACGGAAGCTGCGGCACATGTCATCCGGGTTGACCTAAACAGAAACTTGGGTGAGCTGCCTTCAATGGCGATCCTTTCTTCCCTTCGACTCTTGCTGATCGTTTCCCCAGGTCCTCTAGTGACAGATCTCTGGAACGAAGCTGCCCAGCATCTCAGGGAGAACGTCTCCTTTGAGTGGAAGACGGTGTCGGCCTATGAGCTCGTTTGCAGCTTTGTGGCCCGCGTAGCTTCCGTTGCTCTCGTTGGAGCTCCGCTGTGCCGAAATCCAGCGTGGCAGCAGATCGTCGTTGAGACGACGTTTGTTGCGTTTGGGGCTGCACAAGCCATCAAAGACAAGTACACACCACGCTGGAGATGGCTGGCTCCGTGGTCAGAGTCAATTCAAAAGGACTTGCGACGGATAAGAAAACAGTCAATTGATCTGCTGCGCCCCCTCTACAAAGAGCGGCGCGAGGCGATGTCAAACACGGATAGTTTCCGAGATCCATCTGAAGTTTACAGAGACGTCGTCTTCTGGCTCATGAACAGCAACCAGAAGGATCGATCATTGTACGGGATCACTGAATCGCAACTTTTCCTATCTTTGACAGCCATACACACTACCTCGGGGACACTCAACTCATTTGTTTACGATTGGATCGCGCATCCCGAGTACCATGACGACATTTTGCTGGAAGTCACTGAAACCCTAGCTAAAGTCCAGGCTAATAATGGACAATGGACATTGCAACATGTGGCTATGATGCGAAAGCTAGACAGTTTCATGAAAGAGAGTGCCCGGTTGAACCCCATAGGCTTTGGTGAGTGATGTTCCTGAAATTGATGAGGCGACGTCACGGAGAAAACCAATCGCTGACCCAGAATTATCTAGTATCTACCCAGCGCTACACACTCAAGCCGTACACGTTCAAGGATGGCTTCCACCTTCCGGCGGGCACGACTATCATGTTTCATTCCGACGGCGCTCACTATGACGCTGATAACTATCCCGAACCAGACAAATTCGATGGTTATAGGTTCTTGCGCCTCCGCGAGACAGTCGATGCTAACCGATTCCATTACGCTTCGGTCTCGGATAGTGCGCTCGGCTTTGGCGCTGGGATACACGCATGTCCGGGTCGCTTTCTCAGCGCCATCGTTATGAAGTTTTTCCTGATCAATTTCATGACCCAGTACGAGTTCAAGTACGAGCATGGTGGCACAGAGAGACTGCCGAATCTCTACAATGACAACACTAGCAGACCCGCCCCCACTGTTAACCTGCTGGTTAGGAGAAAGTACTAGGAAGGACTTGAGGACAATGGACAGCCTTTAGCGGAACTTTCGACTACTCCCGCTTTGTTTCGCAGGCCACAATTGTATCGTCTATGAATATTTCATGTAGTATCTATTAGCTGGCAGAACAAACGTCCCAACAAAGGTGCATTCAAGCCTTTTATCCTACGGGACTTCGGGATGAAATCATGATGTCGATTCCAAAAGCCCTTTTCTCAGACAAAGTTATTAAAATAACACATTTTCCCACTCGTACAATCACCAGGATAAAACTTAAATCACGCATATTAACGTGGTCATCTTCGACACCAGTCATCTAACTAAAGACTTGGGCAGTTGGCAATAGGGCTTTTCTAGACAGAATCAACGAATATAGCTACTATCGTCCAATTCATGGTTCAGTGATACTGATACTCTTTCTGGATGCTGACTTGCTGCCCACATGTATCCGGCCTTAATGAATTACGAGGACATGAGCGAGCCAATGGTTTTGCGTTGGCTTGGAACAACGTCTTGAAAAGACTGAGTCGTATTTAGTTGACGAGGATTCAGAGTTGGACCACTTCCCCTCATCTCCACGCTGCCCACCTGTTCGGACGTGTCAGGGATCCCCCCACTACAACACCCAGGATGCCTGGTTAGATCCCGACTTTGGCGACAATCCAGCGAATCGGGGTGCGGTCTCGGTGTGCGGGTCGCCGAGCCCGATACTAAAGGCAACGGTGCAGGGATGCCGCAGCCGACAAGCATGGTCAAGCCATCCCCAGCTACAAGCTATGTCCACATCCGAACCCTGAGGAGAGCTTTGATATTCGCATCGTCGCTGTGCTTTTCAGCCATGTGAAGGTCTCATCTTCCTTCACTCAACCAGTCTCCTCCTCAACACCAAGACAGAAATCAAACGCACCCAATATGTCATTTTCAATCGAATCTAAGATTATTGAACCATACCTGGTTCTACGCCAAAGTCTGGCACCCCTCAGGCTGTCTAGATGGCAAATGTTCAAATTCATCGCCAGAACTGTCCTCTATTCAGCCTTTCCTCGTGTCTTCCTCCTTGGCACGGTCCTGAGTCTTATCGTGTATGGTCTGTATCGCGCAACTTGGGGCAGGCAGCAACGAGAACCTGATCATGGCTTTCCCATCGTCAAAAGAAATGATTACCATTTCGACACCATCATCGCGGAAGGAAAGAAATTGGTGAGATGACATGTACATCTACGTGGCGATAGCACAAAGAACTAACATGTGACCACATAGTATCCGGACAAGCCTTTCATGGCAATCAACAAACGATACAGATTCGTCATCTACCCTACCAGCAGCTGGGATGAGCTCAAACGAGTTCCCGAACAGACAGCATCCATCATGAACTTCCAGCATGTGTGTAACTCTGGCGATTGGAGTCTTATCGGCGGCGAGACACACGAACTCGTCAAAACCATCACTGCCGAACTGACCCGCTCCCTGCCCGCACGTGTCCTCAACCGTCAGCAAGACGCCAAAATGACCTTTGACACCATCATCGGTCACTGCCCTGAGGAGAAGGGCTTCAACCTCCTAATGACGTCTTTGGAGATCATCGCCAAAATCAATGCCTGCACCTTTGTTGGCAGAGAGCTTGGGCGCAATCAGCGCTGGGTCAAAGCTGTTATTTATTCTCCTCTCTTCGTTTACATGGCAGTCACGCTCCTGAATGCTACACCAAGCATCCTGAGATCGATTTTGCGTCCTTTGTACTTCCTGCCCGTTACCAAGAACTACTGGGACATGAAGCGGTTGCTGAAGCCAAAGCTCGACGATGAAATCAAGACATTCAAGGACACCAAGGACAAGCGCAAACTTCTTGTACCTAAGTCAGACGAAGATCTTCCCTTCACGCAATTCCTGCTGTCGCGATACACTGAAGCTGCGGCAACGATTAAGCAACTCGTCACAGACTACATCCAAGTCAGCTACACTTCTACCCCAACGACCGCTTCTGCGCTGTATCACGCGTTATGGGAGCTGGCGCAGCATCCCGAGGCAGCCGATATCTTGCGTCAGGAGCTTAAGGAGGTTATGGTCGATGGTCAGCTGCCGAGGACCCACCTCCAGGAACTGAAGCGGATGGACAGCTTCCTCCGCGAGTCTTTCCGACTTCATCCCATTACCCGCTGTAAGTTGCAATCCCAACGCTGAACAAATTTCATTGCCGTCCTCGCAAGCTTCTGGTGTTTTTTGGGATTTTTGAAGTAACCAAATTGTTCGTAGTCACCCTTCAGCGTTACGTCAAAGAGCCTTTCCAACTTTCTGACGGCTCTACGGTCCCGCCCGGCGTAATGGCTGTGGTGGACGCGCAGGAGATCAACCGATCCCCCGAGCTCTGGGAGAATCCTGACAAGTTTGACATGGACCGGTTCTATCGCCTGCGCGAGTTATCTGGCAACGACAACCGCTATCACTTCGTGACCACTAGCTCAAACTCGCCGGGCTGGGGCGATGGATTGCAGGCCTGCCCTGGTCGCTTCTTCGCCACCAGCACGCTCAAGATCGTTATGGCTCATGTTGTTAGGAACTATGACATTCGTCTGAGTAAGGTAGCACCTCTGAAGAGCAGTCCTTTGGTCAACGGGTCGTATGCACCGGACAATTCGGTTGAGATATTGTTCAAGTCTCGATCTCCCAAGTAACTAAAGCGCTGGAAGAACAAGCATCCCCACCCACCATGTCCAAGTCTGTAGCATCATCGAAACAGGATACAATTTTCCATTATCAATAGTCTTTGTTGACACAGTTCGCAATCAAATACGTTGTCTACAAATATTCTTCGTGTCAGACCATCGTTCGTCTCAGACTAGTGACAAGTCCGCAAATTGATCAAATATTTCTTTTGTGATCAAGAGTTTGGTTCTAGGAACCTCTCGTATTTCTTGTTTACGAGACGGAACGGCACTCTGTTTGTGAGCCAAATACATTTGGGATCCTTGGTTGGGGAATAATGATGAGACATATACTATCTATCTCATGCGTTGACAGTTCATGTTTGTTCGAGACGACCGTTCCCAGAAGAAATGTCAGTATTTCACACTTTACACAAACACAAGATATCCGAATGTCCAACAAGGCCCTTCCTCTGCGGAGAGAGATGGTGGCCGAATATGCCATGTTGAACTCGCCCTTGGAGCTGGACTTTGGGCTCGGCGTTTCGGGTCCGACTCAAAATCGGCGTCAACTCCCCGGTTCGGCGAGTAAAGGTGGGGCAGCAACTGCAATAGAAGCTGAGTCATTCTAAGGCTTGAGGGTAAGATCGGAAACTTAGAACGTTGGTGCGAAAGTCAGTGGTGGTTGAAGTTAGTTTGGGCCAATGCAAGGTACAGAGCTTCTTGCCATCGGAGTTCGGACCGGTGAGCTTTTGTCGCAGCATTGCAGATGTAATGCAACGATTCGTGTAGACATCGGTTTGGTTGACTTTAAGGAACACATCTTTAAAAGAAGACTCTTGGGAATGAGGTACAACAAATTGAAGCCAGTTGAGCCCTTTTGCCGTCATTTTCAACAAGTCTCAAACGCTCAACATGAAGACCCAGAATGAGCCTATCGCCATCATTGGCACCGGCTGCCGCTTTCCCGGAAGCTGCGACAGCCCCTCGAAGCTATGGGAGCTGCTGGAGAACCCCAGAGACTTGTTGAAAGAAATTCCAGACGATCGATTCAGCGCTGACGGCTTCTATCATCCCCAAAACTCCCATCATGGAACTAGCAACGTACGACATTCATACCTCCTCGACGAGGATTTGCGCACCTTTGACGCGCAGTTCTTTGGAATCAAAGCTATCGAGGCAAGCTCGATTGATCCACAGCAGCGTCTGCTCATGGAAACTGTGTATGAGGCACTGGAGTCAGCCGGGCTGTCTGTAAAGCGACTGCAAGGTTCCGACACAGCTGTCTATGTTGGAGTGATGAGCGCCGACTTTACCGAGATGCTGGCGCGTGATATCGAGAAATACCCCACGTATTTTGCCACAGGCACAGCGCGCAGCATTCTGAGCAACCGCCTGTCTTATTTCTTTGACTGGCACGGCCCGTCCATGACAATCGACACAGCTTGCTCATCGAGCTTGATTGCTCTGCACCAAGCTGTGCAGGTCCTTCGTTCAGGACAATCTAGAGTCGCGGTGGTAAGTTCAGGCTTTGAAACCCCAATCACGAAATCAAATTGGTAGTAAAGCATATGCTGACATCCAAAGGCTGCCGGATCGAACCTCATACTAGGCCCAGAGCAATACATCGCAGAAAGTAAACTCCAGATGCTTTCCCCGGCGGGGCGAAGCCGCATGTGGGATGCGGAAGCTGACGGCTATGCCCGTGGGGAGGGTATCGCTGCTGTCGTTCTCAAGACTCTCAGCCAAGCTTTAGCCGATGGCGATGATATCGAGTGCATCATTCGCGAAACCGGCATTAATCAAGACGGCAAAACTCCCGGTATCACCATGCCCAGCTCCAAAGCACAAGCATCTTTGATTAGATCTACGTATGCCAGGGCAGGTCTTGATTTGAGTAAAGCAAGCGATCGACCGCAGTTCTTCGAGGCTCATGGTACTGGTGAGTTTTTCAAGATGCCTTGCGCGCTATGTGCAACATGATCACTAACAAGACTAGGTACTCCGGCCGGAGACCCCATTGAAGCCGCGGCAATTAGCGACGCTTTCTTCGGCGACGACGTAAAGTCCAAGTCTACGAGCACGCACGATACTCTTTTTGTTGGCTCTATAAAGACAGTCATTGGTCACACTGAAGGTACCGCCGGTCTGGCGGCCATTATCAAGGCCTCGCAAGCGCTGCAATCAGGCACTCTTCCACCGAATCGTCTCTTCAACCGCCTGAACCCCAAGATTGAGCCCTACTACTCAAACCTGAAGATCCTGACCGCGGCTCAACCGTGGCCGACACTACCAGAAAACGGCACGCGCAGAGTCAGTGTCAACAGTTTCGGTTTCGGAGGCGCGAATGCCCACGCCATCGTCGAATGTGCGGACCCCTACGTACCTAGGAAAACGTCGGTGCCAAGCCCTCGCTCTTTTGCCCCTTGTCTCCTATCAGCTGCTTCAGACACGGTCCTTACTTCCATGATCGAGCGCCTCAAGAGCTTTTTGAAGAACCAACAATCCACTGGCAGTACCGGGATCAACATGCGCGATCTGGCATGGACGCTGTGTAACCGTCGTTCAACCCTGGGATCCCGCACTGTCGTTCCCGCAGCCAAAGACACGCAAGATCTCATCGACAAGTTGGACGCTTCCATTCAGTCCCCCCCTGTCTCTTCCGCCAACAAGTCGTCCGATACTGGCATTCGGGTATTTGGCGTATTCACCGGCCAGGGTGCGCAGTGGCCGCGGATGGCGGCTGAGTTGATTGAAGACTCTCCCGCCGTCGCGAACATCATAAAACGCCTCGATCAAAGTCTGCAATCGCTGCCACCGCGCGACCGACCGTCATGGACGCTGCGCGATCAACTACTAGCCCCAAAAGAATCCTCCATGGTGGCCAACTCATCTCTGGCTCAACCGCTTTGCACGGCCGTCCAGATCATACTTGTTGATCTGTTGAGAGTTGCTGGGATACAATTCTCTGCGGTGGTTGGTCACTCTTCGGGCGAGATTGGCGCAGCATACGCCGCCGGCTATCTTTCCGCGACTGATGCAGTCCGGATCGCCTACTACCGAGGTCTTCACCTCCAGTTGGTGACTACGAAAGGAGCCATGATAGCTGCAGGGACGACGTTTGAGGATGCTCAAGAGCTTTGCTCACTGCCTGCCTTCGAGGGGCGGGCATGTGTGGCTGCGAGCAACTCCCCAGCCAGCGTCACGTTGTCGGGTGACGCCGATGCCATCGAGGAGATCCAGATCGTTCTCGAAGATGAGAAGAAGTTCAATCGCCTGCTCAAGGTGGATCGTGCTTACCATTCTCATCATATGAAGGTCGTGGCTGAGCCATACAAGCGGTCGCTAGAGGAGTGCGGGATCAATATCTTGCATCCTACCAACGGTTGTCTCTGGGTGTCGTCCGTTTTTACGTGCGAGATTTCTGAAATTCCTTCGCATGTGAGCCTTGGCAGTTCGTACTGGGCTTCCAACCTCGTTGAACCAGTTAGGTTTGCTGAGGCCTTGGAGGTGCTTTACTTGGGCAATACAATGGATGGAATGTTCAACCTCGGAATCGAGGTCGGACCCCATCCCGCACTCCAGGGGCCTGTCAAGCAGACTGGTAAGTCATTACCGTGTTCCTATACATATGCCGTAACTAACTATTTCCTCACATAGTGCAAGAATACACTGGGGAGTCACCGTTGGCTTACACGGGACTATTGGAACGTGGGAAGAACGGCACCGAAAGCGTCTCTAGGAGCCTTGGTTACATCTGGCAGACGTTTGGAGAGGGCGTCGTTGATTTCAACGCATACGAAGCCTTCTGTTCCGGTGAACTGGCTGACAAGCCAACCTTCGCCGTCACAAAGGGCCTTCCCACCTATCCTTGGGACCACAGTCGGACACTTTGGCAAGAGTCTCGGCTCTCAAAGGCGTTCAGGACGAACAAGAATCGCTCACACGAGCTTCTCGGCCGGCAGATTCTGGACGGCGTACCTGGCCGCATGCGATGGCGTAATGTCATCAAGCGCAGCGAAATCGAATGGCTCGAGGGTCACCAAGTCCAGAGTCAGATCGTGTTCCCCGCGGCTGCATACGTTTCGGCTTGTATAGAAGCCTGTATGCGTGCGTTCTCCGAAGATGGCTCTGTTCAGTGCATTGAGCTCCGCGACTTCGACATCGGACATGCAATGGTGTTTGAGGACGATGACAGCACTGGTGTCGATGCGACAATTGAATTGGGGGAAATCACGAAATCGGACAACACCATCAGCGCCCGATTTGGGTTCCACTCCACGTCAAGCAATGATGCTCTGGCCATGAACACTCATGCTAGCTGTCGAGTTATTGTCGTTCTGGGTGAAAGTAACGCCAATCTCCTGCCGCCGAAGCCGCACGATGAAGACGAATTTTTGCTGTTAGATGTCGAAGAAGACCGATTCTACAACAACCTCGATGGTCTCGGCTTTGGGTACTCGGGGCCTTTCCGCGCCCTCCGGGGGCTGAGACGCCGGCTTGGCTATGCCGAGGGTCTCATCCAGAATCCGGCCTCGACAGTCGATATCAACGTTCAACCGCCGTTACTGGTCCATCCAGCTACACTGGACTCGGGCATTCAGTCCATCATGATGGCTTACTCATACCCTGGGGATACCATGCTGCGCTCCGTCTACGTTCCCACGCGATTTGAACGCATTCTTGTCAACCCGACACTCTGCGCTGATTTCGCCGGTCAACCTGTTAATGTCCCGTTCGATGCGGTAGCATTCACCGGCGCCGCGAAGAGTGTGACAGGCGACATCAATATTTACTCACCTCGTGGAACGGTGTTCAAAGCTCTGCAGCTCGAGGGTCTTCAGACTCGACCACTTTCTGATCCCACTCAGTCCGATGGCATTAACATCTTCACCGAGATGTCATGGAATGTTGCCAAACCTGATGCTGAGACCGCTATCGCAACGACATCGGTCCCGCCCCTTGATGGAGATTTCTTCTTCGCACTCGAGCGCGTTGCTTACTATTATCACCGCGTTCTCGGCCGCGCGTTCCCCTCCCACGAGCGCGAGAATTTGGAATGGAACTTCAAGCGGCTGCTCGAGTACAATGACTACGTTCTGAACAGCGTCGCAACGGGGACGAACCCATTCGCGAAAAACGAGTGGAAGCATGACACCGAAGAGATTATCAACGGGATCCTCGACAAGTATCCTCAGAGCGCCGACCTGAGGCTCATGCGTGCAGTCGGTGACAATATTGTAGCCGTGGCTCGGAAGGAGACCACGATGCTCGAGCACATGATCCAGGACAACAACCTCAATAACTTCTACGAGTTCGGAGAGGGTTTTCCCCGCTACACTTCGTACCTAGCTACTTTTGCTGGCCAGGTTGCCCACCGGTATCCTCACATGAAGGTTCTCGAGATCGGCGCCGGTACGGGTGGTGCTACGAAGGCCGTTCTCCGGGAAGTGGGTGATCAGTTCTCCAGGTACGACTTCACCGATATCTCAGGCGGATTCTTCGAGAAGGCGTCCGGGGTCTTTTCGTCCCACAAGTCCAAGATGAACTTCAGAGTTTTGGACATAGAGAAAGATCCTTTGGCACAGGGCTTCGAAGAGGGGTCGTACGACCTGATTGTGGCATCACTTGTGCTCCACGCCACCCGCAACCTGACGGAAACGATGATCAACGTCCGCAAGCTGCTCAAGCCGGGCGGCTACCTGTTACTGCTTGAGATCACCGAAAACGAGCAGATGCGATTCGGTCTTCTCTTTGGCGGTCTTCCTGGATGGTGGCTTGGAGCCGAAGACGGTCGCGTCTTGTCTCCATGCATCGGTCTTGAGGCATGGGACAATGTTTTCAAACAGACTGGATTTTCCGGGGTTGAGACTGTTGTCCCACATCACGACACTCTACCAGTTCCGCTGTCCGTTATTGTGGCGCAAGCAGTCGACAGCAAGGTCGAGTTCCTGAAACAGCCCTTGAGCCAATTTTCAGAGAATGTGATCCCTCGGTTGACAATTATTGGCGGGGGATCTGAAAGCTCAGCGCTGGCTTTTGAAGTGCAAAGACTTCTCTTCACGCACTATGGTGCCATCCGCTTCGTCGAGTCTCTGCATAGTCTGCAGGACGGCGACTTGGATGTTGGTGGCAGCGTTCTGTGTCTGGCCGATATAGACGGTCCCGTGTTGAAATCGATCGATGCGACCAAGCTTCGTGGCTTCCAGGAAGTCTTCCAGCAATCTAAGCACGTTCTTTGGGTTACTCGAGGAGTCCGCGACGGAGATCCCTACGCGAGAATGGTTGTAGGATTCGGAAGGACGATTGTGCTCGAGATGCTGCACTTGCGACTCCAGTTCCTTGACCTTGACACTACAGCAATACTCAGCCCCTATGCTATTGCTGAGGCAATGCTCCGGTTCGACGTGGCAGGATTCTGGGATGAGAGCGGCGACATGGCATCCTCTCTGCTGCACTCTCACGAGCCTGAGGTGTTCCTCGATGCTAGTGGTAAACTCTTTGTCCCCCGTTTCAAGCACAACACCGACATGAACAACCGATACAAGTCTGGGAGAGGGACGGTCAAAGAGCTGGTCGACGCCGAAACTTCAGCCATGGAACTCCGTCATCAAAGCGACAGCAAGACATGGGAGCTCATCGAAGTTGATGCTCAACCTACTCATCCATCATGGCTGTCACGAGATTACCTTGTTGAAGTGGATATCACCTACTCTGTTAACCGATCCGTGGCCGTAACCAAGGACTGCTTCCTCTTCCCTGTCCTAGGAAAAGACACTTGCACTGGAGACTCTGTCCTGGCGTTGGCTCCGAGCTTGGCGTCCAAGGTCTCAGTACCAAGGTCATTTGTTCTCTACGGTATCCCCCTCTCAAAGGACCAAGGGTCTGAGATTATCGAGATTTTCTACTCAGAGCTGGTCGCACGCGCGGCCTTGGGCAACGAACGCCTGTCTGGCACTCAGATTATTCTTATTGAGCCACGGACTCACTTGGCAGAGTCGGTCAACAGGTTGGCAGCCGACCAGGGGGCCAATGTCCTGTACCTGACATCCAAAACCGACACCAAGTGGACTCATGTTGGGCCCCGGACGTCCAAGTTGGCAATTCAGCGCCTGGTCAAGCCCGACACCGCGCCTGAAGCCAACTACTGTGTCATGGACATGGCCGATGACGGAAATGTCACTATGGCAATCTCCGACTTCTTGCCACCGGCCCAACTCCGCATCGTCCGAAAGGCCGACCTCACTGGCTCTGCTGCCCACCTACCGACGCGCGACTGTTCGAGAGAAATTCGAACTGTTCTGGCTGATGCCTCTAGTTATGTCTTGGACAGTCGAAGGATGACAAAGAGCATTCGTGGATCAGCCGAGCCAGCTTTCGCTGTCCTGTCACCCACAGACGTGCCCGGCCCGGACTCCCCTGCAGAGTTTGTCGTCTCCTGGAAATCTTTGACGAACATGGTTCCTGTTTCTGTGGAACCCATTGAGACCAAGGTTCGTTTCCAGAGCGACAAGACGTACTGGCTGGTTGGTCTCACCGGTGGCCTCGGTCTTTCGCTGTGTGCCTGGATGGTACGACAAGGCGCTCGTCACATTGCCATCAGCAGCAGAAACCCCAAGGTCGACGCATGCTTCCTGTCTAAGATGCGTGGGAAGGGTGTCAATATCGAACTGCTTGCCGTGTAAGTCTCCTCCTTTACCCAGCTTTGTGGATAGACGCAGTCCATGGCTGACCTGTGTTTTGAAATTAGCGACGTTATTGATCGTGATTCTGTTCAAAACGCACACAAGACCATTGAAAGAACCATGCCAGCGATTGCCGGAGTTGCTCAAGGCGCCATGGTGCTTCACGATACCATGTTTTCCGAGCTTGATATGGAGCGTGTGGAGAAGGTCACGAAGCCCAAGATTCAGGGTAGCTTGCATCTCGAAGAAATTTTCCATGATGCGGATTTGGATTTTTTTGTCTTTTTCTCTTCGATGGCATCCATCGTCGGCAATCCGGGCCAGTCAGCCTATGCTGCGGCCAACATGTTCATGTCTGGTCTCGCAACCCAACGCAGACGCCGGGGACTTAACGCGTCCGCTGTTCACATCGGCGCCATTTTTGGCAACGGGTACGTCACGAGAGAGCTGACACTCGCCCAGCAGGAATACTTGAAGAGGGTAGGGAACCAGTGGCTCTCGGAGCAGGACTTCCACACCCTCTTTGCCGAGGCTGTCTACGCTGGACAGGCGCATCGCGGCAAGAACCCCGAGCTCGCTACGGGCTTGATGACCATTGATGACAGCGACGATTTCGGGAAGAACGTCACATGGTTCAACAACCCTATGTTCCAGCATTGCGTGAGAACAGCACAGAACCAGGGACAGGCAGTGGACTCCGGCAAGAGCCGTCGCCGAGTCCAAGCCAAGGTTCTACTTCAAGAGGCCGTCAGCTCAGATGATATCCGCGAGATTATCTACGGTGAGTGCCGCCATCGTGATTGAACTACTGGTTGAAGTAACGTTCCGAAACTAATGATGTTTGACGCGATAGACGCCTTTGCAGCCAAGCTGCAGGACGCTCTGCAAGTTGAGGAGGGCCGAGCTGTGGGCAGCTTGACAGCAGACAATCTTGGCATTGACTCTTTGGTCGCGGTTGATATCCGCTCCTGGTTCATCAAGGAGTTCCAGGTCGAGGTTCCAGTCCTCAAGATTCTCAGCGGTGCCACCGTTGATGACATCATCGCCCAAGCCCAGAAGCTGCTGCCGAAGGACCTGATCCCCAAGTTTGATGCGAACGCAACAGGCTTGTCTCAGCCTCGAGAAAAGGTCACGGCTGCGACGCCAGCAGAGGTGAAGGAAACCCCGACGACGACACCGAAAGCAACAGTGACTGTGCCGAAGGCCGATCCGTTCAAGCCAAAAGCCGTGAACAAAGCTGGTTTATCTGCTGTTCCGTCAGCTGTTCCGTCGGCCATTCCGTCGAACAAGACGGAGGAGAAGAAGGACAACAAGCCTACAATCTCGTTCAATTTGCCGAAGCAACAGCCATCGAAGGAAGAGACGAGAACGCAGGTGATTCTGAAACAAGATTCGGTCGTTCCGCCTCAGCTGTCGCCTTCAACACCCGCCAAGTCTATTTGGTCACCCACTACCGACGTTCGATCTAGCATCGACTCTGTCATGTTTGACAAATCCACAACAGTGTCTGTCCCTGTTTCTCCGGCAAGTTCCATGTCTACTCCGGTATCCAATGTCGACAAGCCCGAGGCCGGGTGTCAGCAACTTTACCACAACACATTCCGTACTCTTGCGGAGCCCGATATTTGCAAGTATCTCGCGCAAAACAATGCGGTTGCCAGCGCCGGTACCCAGGTTACCAAGAGCGTCCCAATCTCCTTCGCTCAGTCAAGATTCTGGTTCTTGCAACATCTCCTGGACAATCCTGCGTCAGCTCTCAACATCACCATGGCCATCGACCTTCGGGGCCCGTTGAACATTCAGAAGCTCGAGAGAGCGGTCTCGTCTGTAGGTCAGAGACACGAGGCACTTCGCACCAGGTTCACAGCCAGCAAGAACTCGGAAGGTGTTATGCAAGAGGTCCTCGCTGGATCGTGCCTGAGCCTTGAGGTCTACGAGATCAGCGACGCCGACCATGCTGAGCAGTTTTACAAGGCGCTGGCCGAGCACAAGTACCGGCTTGACCAGGGTGAGAACATGAGAATCATTCTTCTCAGGATGATGCCAACATCATACCGCCTCCTCATTGGTTATCATCACATCAACATGGATGGCGTCAGTCTTGAAGTAGTTCTGAGAGAGCTGCAACTCGGTTACGATGGTCAAAAGCTATCACCTGCACGAGACATCATGCAGCACCCCGAATTCTCGAAGCAGCAACGATTGGACTACGATTCAGGACGCTGGTCTGAGGATCTTGCCTTCTGGCGCAACGAGTTCAGAGGTCAACCTCCTCCTGTGCTCCCCCTTCTTCCCTTGTCTAAAGCGCAATCCCGCGTGCCTCTGACCTCCTACTCGACAACTACGACCGAGTTTTATCTTGACGAGGAAACTTCGACCAGCATCCAGTCCACCTGCAAGATGCTCAAAGTTTCACCGTTCCATTTCCACCTTGCCGTCTTCTACACGCTCTTGGCTCGGCTGGTCGACGTTGATGAGCTTTGTATCGGCGTTAGCTCAGCAAATCGACAAAGTCCTGAGGCCATGGAGAGTGTCGGCTTGTACCTGAACCTTCTTCCACTTCTTTTCAAAGTTGACCAAAGCCACACCTTTGCCAATGTCCTCAAGCTAGTCCGGACCAAGGCCCTCAACGCCTTTAGCCATGCGGTAGTGCCATTCGATGTCATTGTCAAGGAGCTCGGCGTCGCAGGAACTACGTCGCATAGTCCAATCTTCCAGGCCATGGTCAACTACCGCCCGGGAGTATCGGATGCTCGCCAATTCTGCGACTGCGATAGCGAGATTCTGACATTCAAGCAGGGCGACGTGGCGTATGATCTGACGTTGGACATCATTGAGAATCCTGGTGGTGCGTGCCGTATCATGCTGAGCGGCCAGTCGGTCTTCTATGGCGAGTCAGAAATGGCACACATGAAGAGCATGTACTTGGAGCTTACGAACTCCGTCTCTCGCAACCCGGCAACTCGATTGAGCGCTACTCCTATCTACCGCTCAGACGATATCAAGGCCGCCATTGAACTTGGACGAGGTAAGTTGAGTTCCCAATACTTGTGCTAGGAATTTCATGGTGACTGATGGGTTTTCCGTAGGAACCTTCCAAAAGCCGAAGTGGCCAGCCACCTTGGTGCATCGGATTGACGACATGATCGAACGCTTCGGCGACCGAATTGCTGTCAAGAACGGACAGGCAACCAGAGTTACCTATCGTGAAATGTCTCGAAGGATCGGGACCATCAGCAATGCTTTGAGCAAACATTGTACCCGCCCCATTGGCATTCACAGCAAAGTGGGAGTTCTCCTCGATCCCAGCTTGGATTGGATCTGCTCAATGCTGGCCATTCTTCGCCTGGGGGCAACCTACGTACCTCTCGACATCACCATCGGCTGGGAAAGACTATCGTCCATCGTGCGAGATTGCGAACCGGATCTAGTTCTGGTCAACACTCGAACAAAGCCCGAGGCTAAGCATCTGCAGCACACTATTGCATTTGAGCAGCTGGTCGATGTGGAAGCTCTCGCCACGGCTTTGAACCAACGTGCGGGTCCCATCGCAGCCCAGTCAGACCTTGTTGCGGCCCTCATGTATACCAGCGGCTCCACAGGTGTGCCCAAAGGGATCGTCATGAAGCATGAATCATTCCGTAACACTGTTGAAGTTCTGACGGAGATGGTATCGTACCGTGAGGGACAAGAAACATCACTTCATCAGAGTTCCTACAGCTTCGATATGTCTCTGAGTCAAATCTTCCTGGCCCTTTCCAATGGAGGTACGGTCCACGTTGTTCCAAGGGAACTACGCGGCGATCCGGAAGCCATATCTTCAATCATCGCCAAAGAGGGCATCACATTCACGACCGCAACCCCGTCCGAGGCCATCACTTGGATCGATTACGGAGACTCCGTGGCGCTCGGCAAGTCCTCTTGGAGAAAGTTGCTGAGTGGCGGCGAGCCAGTCAGAGAAAGTCTGACCAAGAGCTTGCGCAAGGTTGACAATCCCGATCTGGAGCTCGTCGACTGTTATGGCCCTACAGAGATCACCTTTTGCTGCAGTACTAGGGTTGTAGACTACCGCCTCGACAAAACTCCTAGTACCGAAGCAGAAGGGTTCAAGACTTGGCCCAACTACTCTGTCTACATCCTCGATGCCAACCGAAAGGTTGTTCCTGCCGGAGTTCTCGGTGAGATCGCCGTCGGCGGTGCGGGTGTTGTCTCTGGATACAGCCACCGTGAACTCAACAACGTTGGCTTCGCTCAAGACGCCTGGGCCTCTTCAGAGTTCTCACAAAGTGGCTGGAATCGACTGCATGTGACTGGAGATACTGGCAAGCTCAACCCGACCGACGGTACGCTCATTCTCGGTGGAAGAATTGCGGGAGACACCCAGATCAAGCTTCGTGGCATGCGCATCGACGTTCGTGAGATCGAGTTGGCCATCATGCAAGCCTCCGAGGGCAGCATCTCCGACGTGGTGGTGGCCGCCCGCGAATCCAAGGCCACCGGTGCCATTTCCTTGATTGCATTCGCCCTGGTAGCCGGTTCACAAGCTTCCCAGGACCTCAGCCGCGTTCTGGCTCGGCTTCCTTTGCCCGGATACATGCGTCCAGCAGCCATCATTCCTCTCGATGAGTTCCCCAAGAATCCTTCCGGCAAGGTCGATAGGATCGCTTTGAAGAACATCCCGCTGCCTAAGGCGCAAGAGTTAGAGATTCAATCTGCGAGTCATGGTGATGATAAGTTCAACGACATTGAATCACAGCTGTTGCAGCTCTGGGCACAGCTTATATCACTCGAAGTGCTCTCGCAGTACCAGATCACCAAGGAATCCAACTTTTTCCACGTCGGTGGGAGCTCTATTCTGCTCGTCCAGTTACGAGCGCTGATAGAGAGCTCTTTCGGCACAAAGGTCACCCTGTTCCAGCTGTTCGAATCAGGTACGCTGGCAGGCATGGCGGCAGTCATCGCCTCACTCTCGTCCGCTTCCTCGGAGACACCAGCAGCACAAGTCATCACCACCACTGAGATAGACTGGGAGAAGGAAACCAGCATCTCTCCTGACCTGCTCCGTTTGCGCGGTGAGCGATTCCACTTCGGCAACCCGACCGTTGTTGTACTCACGGGAGCCACCGGCTTCCTTGGCCGAGCCATCCTGACACGCCTGCTCGAAGACAGCGTCGTCGAGAAGATCCACTGTCTCGCCGTCCGTCGGGACATCCAGGACGAGGTTTTCCGTTCGCCCAAGGTTGTCTTACACCAAGGAGATCTAGCAGCTCCGCACTTTGGTCTATCGGAAAAGGAGCTTTCCGATATCTTCTCCAAAGCACACGCCGTGATCCACAATGGCGCTGACGTTTCTTTCATGAAGTCTTACGCCACCTTGAAGCCGGTCAACTTCGAAACCACAAAGAAGCTCGTGCGTCTCAGCTTGCCGCGCCGAGTTTCCTTCCATTACATCTCATCGGCTAGCATCGTCCAACTTACGGGACAGGAGACCTGGGGTGCCGAGTCCGTCAAGCCTTACCCGCCACTTGCGAGCAGGAACATGAGCGGATACATCGCGACCAAGTGGGCCAGTGAGCGGTACCTTGAGAAGATCAGCGATCAGTGCGACTTGCCCATCTGGATTCACCGTCCCTCTTCCATAAAGGGGGCGGGCGCACCGGCGGGCGACCTGATCTCCAATCTGCTGCATTATTCGAGAGACATCAAAGCCATGCCCGACGTCAGCTCCTGGAACGGTTGGCTGGACTTCATCACGGTGGAGGGCGCGGCTATGCAAGTCGTAGATGAGGTTTACAAGGATTACTCTTGGCCAGGTCGAGTCGCATATCTATACGAGAGTGGCGAGGAGATTGTTCCGTTGACAGACCTCAAGGCTACGCTTGAGCGCGATACCGGGCGTGAATTTGAGGTACTGGCGATGGATGAGTGGGCGACACGAGCTGAGTCCAAAGGAATGAGCGTGCTACTGGGCGAGTATCTACGTGGCGCGGCCAATGCACCCGTTACGTTAACGATGTTGCAAAAGGAAGAAGCCTGGCTTTGAGAGTCTAGCGGTTCTTCCACCAACTTGATGATGATCATGACATGGAGTTCCAGGGGTTCTGGAGGTGGTTCTCCTCTGTAACGATATTTTATTTGAACTTCATAGCGTAATATTATTGAGCGCATGCATCTCACTGAAGCAATCACGATATGTCTGTGTCAATGAGGATAACGCTCTTCGTCGCTTGCCAGCCGAACTCACGCGAAAGATACATGTAAGCTTCCCAATTATTCTGAATATCCAGACAATTGCAGACATCCTCTCATTATCTCTCATTCAAGACTCCTCGTGCGCGCTATACGTGTGATGTGACAGCACCTTATCACTCGAATCACTCGGAGCGCTCGCGTTACTTCGTATTGACATCTTGCAGTGCGGTCCAGTCAATCACATCATTGATGAGGTCTTGGAGTCACTCAATCTCACCTAACGTACCCATACTCATGCAATAATTTCAAGGTAAAGAGTCAGTGCAATTCCAACTCCCTACCTACGTCTATAGATTTGATGGCACAAGCCTTGGTCAAGTGTGAAAGAGGGGTAGGATTCCCTCCAGACCAGCCCCCATCTTTTCTGTCTTACCAACTACATATATCGACAGCGATCATTTCCAAGGTGAGCAGGGTAGCTACTCAGCGCCATGCATATAGCCCTCCCCCGATCCAAGGCGCCGAAGTCCCGACCGAAAGCCCTTCTTGTTTCAGCCAGGGTCCCTGCGGTGCCTCCGAGTCCGAAGATCACACAGTCACCGATATGAGAGAGGTATACTGTAAGGCACACAGTGGCCTCATAACCTTGATGACAAGCTACGTACTCTAGTGACTCTACTGAACATCAAGCTGTGGGTGCAGATGAAATTCTAACCTCTATCATGGTGGTGGCGGATTCCTGTGACCGCTTCACGTCTTTGATGTAAAGCCTCGGATCCGCTTTCACAAATATCTGACGGAATTCCGAGAGCGTGCGCTCCTTGCCATTAAAAAGAGACATCATGTCAACGTCATAAAGAACAGATGCGAGAGACGGCGAGTGGTCTTGAACGATTTGATCGCAGATGAGGATGCGGCTGCGCTTTGCGTCCATAGCCGGAACAATCTGTCGCACTATCTCGACACAAGCGTCATCGGGCCAATCGTGGAGGATATGGCGAAGATGGTATACGGCAGCGCCTGTATGTATGAATATTGGTCAGACCGTGATGCGTGCATGTAAATGTGACTGATGATGCGCAAAGGGAGCATACCTTTGATCGGTTGAGTGTTGAAGAAGTCGTGCTGTTGCAGAGTCAAGTCCAACTCGCCCCGCGGGTCTCTCATATCAGAAGACACGGCGTGTTTGTCCTGAACCACACAGCGAAGGCCTGAATCAGGGAAGGCCTCCAAAATCTTTCGGCTAACCTGACCAAGGCCACCTCCAACGTCAACAATAAGGCCTCCGTCGGCAATCAAACTTTCCCAAGGATACAATCTCGGGATCTCGCTCAAGCTGTTGATGGTGACAGCTTTCATAGCCTGATTGAAGTTGTCACCACGTTCGAGGTCGATGTTGGCAATGTAGTCCCAGTAAGTGCCCTCGTAGCCAAAAGCCAAATTAAATCCGCAGGAGTCACCAGGCTTGGGATTGCGGAATCCGCTCTGGCGTAGGGCGTCCGGCTCTCGACTGGCAGAGCGGAATCCCTCGCCTAGGCGATGAAGAAGGAGGTGATGCATTGCCGGGCCCTGCATTGCCCAGGAGATGGACGTGTGGCTGTAGTAGCCTGGCTCGGGCTCGTCGAAAACGAAGTTGGTCATAACGACACGCATTATGCGAGACAGCAGGCTCTCTTCCACAGAAAGGGACTCGGCCAACTCCTTTCTCGAGATTCGGCCATGTTGCGGAATGTTGTCCCCTACCTTCAGGTCTAAGACGACTTTCAGGCATGCGCAGAAGTGAAACTGAAAATGCTGTTAGACCCGAGGATACCAGCATGCGGCTGATATTGTGATGAGAGCAGTTGAGAAAGAATCGTGTTTCTTACCTGCAGAGAACTGAGAAACAAACTTGTTCCGGGATCCAAGGTCGTTGCCAGAATCTGGCGTGCGAGCTCGGCGATTCTTGCTTTCTCTTGCACCGCTTTGTTGCTCTTTAGTGAAACCTTTGAGGAGACACTGGGTGATAGAGAAGGCTCTGGAAGGCCTTCCTTCTCCAAGGCTTTGCTGTATGCCGCCATGCATTGCACAAGCTCTGCTCCTAGCTTTTCATATTGGCTGGGAGCGAAGCCATCACTCCTTGAGAAAGTGAATGGTTTCGTGACGATGGGGTTGATGATAGCACTTTGAGCCAACATTGTGTGCAGAAGATCTAGGATGGACTGTTCTAATGGAGTGGCGCTTAGTCAATATTGGTATAGGTGTTGACATGATGCGCATATGGTCACATAAGGAGCAAACGCAACCTCTTTGTTAAAAGATCCAAGGTCTTTTCTTTATATATCTACGAATCGAGTCTATTTCTCGTACGCCATTACCAAGAGACTTCGGAGCCACACGATACTTGAATTTCGGAGGACACGAACAGTTCAGCTTCGGAGCACTTCTACAATTGAGATTCGGAGAGCCTCCACAGCTCCCCGTCATTGACCTTCGGAGGCAGACACCTATCTTGATGTTTCCTGTTCAAGTCAAGAATCGAGAGGCTCTGAGCAAGGAGGTCCATTCTCTGTCTCCCATCGGCGGCTGACAATCTTGCTGGACAATGACAACCAAACTTGCGCGAATCAAGTCGCTTCGAAACGACACTAACGCGGGAGCTATACTCAATTGTGGTGCAATGACTACCAGAGTATTGGGAAGTCCCTACTTCGACCTCCCGTCAGTGCGAGAATGTTTCATCTCTTCCTAAGTTTAATTTGCGTTGGGGTCTAGTCTTCCTCGGGATTGCGTCAGACACGATGAGCAGGCCGTTCTTTACCGTATTGGGTAAACTTTTTCCGACCTCTAAATAAGCTTCCAAGCGCCGAACCATCCTCCGAACTCTGGGAGAGTGGGTTCCATCCATAATACAGGCCTTGTAGGGCGTCGGACGAAGGGTAAATTGCAGGGTATATCCCAGGCTACCATGTCAATTGCCCCTCACCGAATGCAGCTCGGAGCTCACGCCGGCACCTTTCAGCGACTCCGAGGCCTATCGGAAACTCAATGCCGCTACCGTGACGCTCTTTGGGCCCCACCAGGGCTCGCGCATGAGCTGACGGAGCTAGAACAAGGTCTTGAGCAGTTCATCCGTGGTGCCTTGACTCTGCAGAAGGAAGCGTTGACAGTCAGCCCGCCGGGTCAATTATTATTCGGGTCTTGGAGCCTTTGTGGAACTGTACCACAACGTACGGGTACCTCGGGATTTGAACATGTCCGTCAATCTTTGCATCGAAAGGCCCCCTGCTAGGTAGCGAGACATACACAATACAACATCATATTACCAGCCACTTGGTCTGGCCCAGCTGTGCGGAATCTGGGTCCGACTCAGGATTAGGAAGCAGACCGAATCTGCGGCAGGCAGACAAAGCATGCCGGACAAGTGAGTCGGAAGCTTAACGCCATGCCGAGGGACTCTACAAGCCAGCCGATAGGCTCGCACTTGCGCAGACCGAGGCAGGTTAGGAAAATGAACAGCTTTTCCGTCATGGTCTGACTCAAAGAAGCAAGCTAATTGGGCTGAGTGGGATGTTGGGCGTACGTGGCCGCCGAGGGAGCTCGCCGAGCGCGAGGTACAATAAGCGGAGATACATAATAGCGAGGTGGCGGTAGGATCCAAGTTGGTAAACAGCGCCGAATAGCTGCTTAAACGGCATAAAACTGCAACTTGTCAAACCTGATGACTGTTTCTTGCGGAAGCCTAAACCCCAGGGGCCAGCACGAAAGTGCTAGGCATTTGGCAGAGCCCAGGCCGGAATAAGAGAGTCTCAATTAATTACCTAAGACATGTGATACTAGCTCCCCCAGGTGGACGGCTAGAGCATGGGTGAAGCTACGATGGTAAGGAGCGGCTGTGAATGCTGATGTCTGAATGGAATGTGTGCTTTGGCCATGTCGTGACTAGTCAGGAGCTAGATCATTGATGACTGATCGCACTGGAAAAAGGTCCTAAGAGCAAATGAGAGAATGAGTGCTCTGAGGGTTCGCCTTATGGGAAGCTGTGTGGCGTCAAATGGCAGAAAACCCTATCGGACAAACTGCCCGGGTGGCACGAGTAGTGGCGGGCGTGCTTAACTGCCGTCACAAGAAAGACGGCAGTGGCAGATATCGTGGTAAATTACTCCGAACTGATAAGCTAATGCAGGGGACGGCAGTTAAACTTCGTCCAACGGTCCCGGCCATAAGTCTGCCAAGTCCGCCAAGCGTCAGCAAACCTGACGAGCGGACTTTCTTACCGACCAACGAAGACGTAAACAAGAGAGTTGATTGGTATGATATGTCGTCTAGGGCAAGTACGCGTTCAGGTGTCAATCAACATCCCTGGACTGCGACAGGTTCATGCTACCCATAATATAAAGCCTCGCGCAACAGATGAGCTGTGACAGAGCGAGTCATTGATCTCAGCAAGAGAAGACGTGCAGTCAATAGAGAGATACCATGAATTTGGAAAGAAGCACCTGGTTAGGACATCAGATGGTGTCATCAAGCCCCCCTCAAGGCCAGCGAAACTGTATCTAGATTCGTTGGTAAACCTTTTGCATAAGGTTCTTCCCTTGTCTGGACAGGAGACTTGGGAAGTTCAACCCATTCGCAACTACACTCGTTGGCGGGGGATCTGGCATGTATAATAACACCAGCATTCAACCGCCCGAATATCGAGTCACGAACAGCATCTCCACCGCTTCCTCATCCCCGGGACCCTCAACCAGTCCCACTCTTACCTCATTATTCAGGATACTGCATGTTTCTTCCGGATCATAGACCAGTTTTCCATGTCAATTGCACCCATGGCTTCTAGATCTCCTACGTTTTTCGCAGTCGACAATACGAGCAATTCGTACATCAGGAAGTCCGCCTCTCAAAGCGCTCGGCGAAGTGCTTGCGACCGATGCCGCGCTTACAAACTCCGCTGTGTAAGGCCGTCAGATGAGGTCCCACCGCCCGAGCGCAATGAAGCATCATTGATGCCATGTGCGCGATGTGTCAAAGCAGGCGTCGAGTGTGTTCGCGTGGCGCACGCACGTAGGTCGCCCACTATCCGCCCAAGTGGCTATGAACGTCGTCTGGCTCGACCTCCTCCCTTGTCACTACCTGGCTTCAACCAACCCACAAATCATCGCCGTGCTTCTGTCTCCGGAGCAGGAGCCAAGTCGTATCATGACAGGTCGGCCTCACTCAGCGTATTCCCTTCACCTTTGTCAGCACAACCTTCCAGGGAGGACTGCACCACTGGACAGATGCCAAGCACGGTTTCTCCAATGGAATACCAGAACAACAATGTCTTCGCGCCAGCTCCATCATCAGATGCGCCGGTCATGTCTGCAAAGTTCCCGCCACTCCTACCAATGAACAGCAATGATAGGACCGGACCTGACGTATCTTACGGCCTCGGTGAATTTGACCTTGACATCATGACATCAAACTCGCCCTTGGAAGGCATGTTGGATGACGATCTACAGCCTACAAATCCAAACGGTGAAGCTATGGAATCCACTAACGATCAGGTCCGGGACCCTGATCAAAAGAGTCATCAAGACAAAAGAACCATGGGCCCCACGAAATGTTCCAAAACAAAAGGCCCGCCCAGAACAAAGCACGAATGCTTGTATCGACTTTCCAGTCTGAACTTGAAACTTTTAGACTGCCTGAGTGCTGCAGAAGATCATCCTATTACCCTTGAAGACATTTTGGCCTATAAGTCCCCCTGCGATAGTTCAGAGACAAAGCCATGCAAGAACATCATAGGATTCCTCCTGGAGAGCTCCCAAGAGTTTTTGGATGCCGTTGAGGGACTGAAGGATTTGATGGAACGACAAGACAAAGAGTCGTCGTACGACTCGTATCATAATTCAGAGGAGTTTCTGGTGGGCTCACTTGATACGTCCGTCTTCTTCAACAATGAGACAAGGAACAAACCCCGAAATGATGATGGAGATACTATCTACAGCCATTTCTCGGGGACCACGTTACACCCATCTGGTGGCGAAAATACGCCTGGCAGCACGACTTCTTCACACTCCAAGCGATCCGGTGGCCATTGCAGTGGCCCGACTACACTGACTATCATGACGTGCTGCATCTGGCTGTTTCACGGCTATGAGGCCGTCTTTGCCGCAATTCACAACGCCCTGCTGGAACAGAACCAGCAGCGCAAAGACAGACGAGCATCGCTGTCAGGGCATGAAGGGCGCGTCGGCGACGCACGAGATGCGCAGCAAATTTCAACGCAATCGAAGAGCTGGAAGGTAGACTCAGCACCTTCTCTTCTACCCAACGTCCGCATCGGGGGTTTCCAGCTGGATGGACACCCTCACTTGCAGATCGAAATGCTCATCTACATCAGTTGTCGGATACTGAACCAAATGGAAAGCGTGTTAGGCATAGATCCTAAACCGGCAGAAACGGACATAACGGACTCAGCAACGATGTCAATGATTGAAAGCGAAAAAGGCTTTCTTGATCCAAGATGCACGCCTGCATTCCTGCGTTCACTTCTGTGCGCCGCAGATGGTGATGAGAATGAGCCCAGTACCTCGGCTCCAACTACTTTGATCGAGGGTATAGTGAAGAAGATCAGACGAATGCTAGATATCATGTAATTAGACAGAATAAAAGTGCACTTCTTACTGTTCTAGTTGTTGTTTCTGGAGAGGTTTTCTTCATTGGACTTGGATGTATTGAGCCGAGTCGTTCTTATGTCCTAAGCCAACGACAACTCTGTGTGAAATTGTCATCACGATTGCGGCCCGAGCGTCATGATGTTTCGAGGATAATAACCGTTGACGATTATTTGCGAAAGTAACCGATCCTCCTCTTAGCCTGCAGCTTGATCTTGCTCAAATAGCGTCATTATAATCACAGGCGTCCTCTAAGTAGTATTTGAGAGCAGCCGAAGGTTCAAGGTGTTCGCAAAGAAGAATGAATTATTTCGACTGAAAATTATCTATCTGGTTTCATTCCGCAAATTGAATAGAACTCCGTTTGCTGTGCCTACTTTGGGATATGCAAGCCCGGCCAAGGTCAAAGGTCAAGTCTCATGACACTGTGCCTACTTTTGCTTCTTCTCAGAGCCGGTACGACCCTCCTCCGTGACCATCCTGATCAAACGCATGTACCAACTCGCTCCCAGAGCAGTAAAGATATGCCACCACCCATGCAACTCCAAAAACCACGCGGCCGGCAGCCCGACCGCCTTCCTCGCAGCCCTCAATTCAGCGCAGTACTCCAAGTCGATATGCCACAGCGTGAAGCCAAAGATCAGCGCAAAGACCGCCTTCCAGAAGTATCGCATGAAGATCTTCTTCTCCTCCTTGGAGTACAGCCCCGTCCAGTAGACCAGGTACAGCGTGCGCGGCCAGACGAAGGTGAGCAGCGCGGTGAAGGTCATGACGTGGATGAAGATGTCGCCGGAGCGCACGTAGATGACGGCCATGGTGCCGATGCCGCCCCACAGCAGCGCGATGACGGCGGCGCCGACGAGGGAGGACTGGCGGTAGACGTAGAGCGGCTGCACGAGCGAGCCGGCGAGGATGAGCATGGAGAGGTCGTCGAGGAGCTGGGTTTCCTGGTGCATCGTGCCGTGGAAGACGCCGGAGAAGATGCCGACCAGGAGCAGGCCGACGGATTGGATGTCGAGGGTGCGGTACCAGGGCACCGACGCCTTGGAGTTGGCGCGGGGGTACTTGAGGGCGAAATAGACTGGCGGAGGGTCAGCAGGGTGTTCTGATGATAGGTGTGTTGGTGGAAGCACTCACTGTAGGTGGCATTGGATAGGCAGTTGATGAATTCTGCGATATATCTCGTGAAGACATAGTCCTCCTCGCAGAAGCTGGGGTGCAGTCTGAGGTCAGCGTCGCCTCTCGAAAGGGACTTTTGGTGAGGTGAGTGGAGCGGTAGCGTACTTGGCTTTGCTCGTGGGGTATCCCCAGATGCCGTCCCCGGCAGTCGGGTCATCCACAAAGCGGAGTGTTTGATGCTTGTGACTCATTTTGGGAGTAGATCCTCGATGGTGATGCTGCTCAGGGAGTATTAGGTGGTTGTGTTGACGATAGAGAGAACGCGCGTGGCTCGACGCGTTGTCACGTTGAAATTTATCAAGGTCGTCGATCGCGGAAGCGGGACCAATCGGGATGACTAACCCGATACAACTTTTATCGAGGAGGCCCTTTGCGCATTCACGATGTCGACAACTTGGTGTAACGAAGGTGGTTCATTCAATGACGACGGTTCATCTGGACCTTTTTTAAGGCCACGCAGTCGGATGGCAGGGAGAAAAATACGACTCCATCCGTTCGGTTGCGCGTAGCTGCAGGGATTGCCGCGAGGATCCACTCCACTCGAATGGGTCCGGCCGCGATTCCGCGGAGCCCGGAGCCGGATCCGAAGGCATTTGAGGGATCCACTCCCAGGGGTTCAGCCGAGGCTTCTTGGGTTCTTCAGCGGCAAGTCCGGAGCTTCACGGCGGAGTTGCTAAGTACAGGGAGTCCGGACTCTGCAACTTTGTGTCCGACGTCACAACGGCGAAATCAATTGTTTCTCGTCGTGACATTATGTTCGATTGAAGTTGATACATATTTATTCATGAGAGTGTCCTCACCGATATTTTCAACCCTGTGGGATATCAGCACAGCCTCTTTCAGGCTGCCATTCTGACGACGTACCTTGGACCATTTGAAAGCCCCATCTCATGAATCACCTCTCGTTTCACAGACCTCCGAAATCTTCAAAATCCTCAACTTCTCCCAGTTCAAAAACTGCTCATTATCCTTCTTCAATCGCTCCATCGCCTCGCCACTGTTCGTCGCGGCAAAGAACGCCTGCGCGGCTGCTTCGTCCTTAAACGCGACCTCCACCACAGCGTCGGCCTCATCTTCTCCCTTCGCTCCGGCGAGCACCATGGCCTTGCCATCGTCTAGCGAGCGCTCGATGTAACGGCGCGAGTGTAGCATCGGGAACAGTGAGCCGGTGAGTTCCTTTGTGAGGGGTACATGGACGTTTTCATAATGGTCCTTGAATTCGGCGTGGGAAAGACCCTCTTTCCGATGAAGGAAGATGAGCATGCGGTACGACATGTTGGTGCTGATGATGAATTGTGAGCTGCAATAGTGTGAGTCGAGACTCATTGGGCAGCTTTGTGGGGTACAACGGCTTTTAAAGTACCGGGAAGCTTAAAATCGACTGCAGCGTCGTCGTATTGTGCCACGCCGTAGGGCGCTGCCGTCTCTGACTTCGGACCGAAGTATCTCGGTTCCGGCAAGCCCGGGTCTACCCGGAGTTGCACTAGTGTGCTTCCTGCCGATCACATATTCACGGTCTGACAGATCGTGCAAGGTTATTAGTAGTCCGAATATCAACTTCGGCTTGATGAAAACCAAAGGATTCTTTTTGATTTACTCATCAGCTATTTCTGAACCAGCCGAGAGGGTGCTCGGTGGATAAAGTTCCCAAAGGATCACGGCTTGAGTCAGGTAGACCCAGCCTGCATCATGAAAATGCAATGAGTCAAGTCAAGCCCAAACTCGTCATGAAGAATCGTAAGATGGATTAAAAGTACGTATCTCGCGTCATCATACCGCGCCAATGTACAAAATCATTTTCAAAGAAAGCCAAGCCAAACCCAAAACTCCGACCGATTATTATCTACCATGGCCCCGAAGCCCGCTTAGACCCGTGCGCCAATGGGATATTTATTTTCAAGAAAAGCACCAGCATCTCACACTCCACTAGTTGCGGTTGTTGACGGGAGGAACATCAACAGTGACAGTGTCACCGTTCTCAATGTCCTGAGACACCTTCTTGGCGGCGCCCTTGTTGCCGACGCTGTTCAGCCACTTGTCGAGCTTGAACTGGTCGAGAATGCGGAAGCCCTTGGTCGCAGGGGGGAGGACCTTGGTGCACTCGGTAAGCTGGTTGATGTTGTTGACACCAAGAAGCGAAAGACGGATGTACTCTCTGGCGTAGTCCTATTGTCACTGTTAGTCACACTATCCCAAACTCCCAGGTCAGAAGCAAACGCACCTCGTTCCAGTGGTTCTGTCCACCAGGCCCAGCAAAATCCCTGAACTCCTTGCTGGTCTCAGGGTGCTGCGAAATAGAGATATCCGAGGGGAACTTGAACACACGAGGAGGCGAGCGGTCGCTCAGCGTCTCCTTGTAGTACAGCACATCCCACACACCCGGTGTGCTGTCCTGCGGATCGCCGGCCCTCGACTCGTTGACAAAGTTCTGCTGGCTCGTCGTATGCGCGCCCAGCAGCGCAACCAGCCCATGAGGCCCGATGGTCTTGTCCTTGAACAGCTGAATCAGCTGGTCCGCGGGCGCAAACGGGCTCGGCAGCAAGCCGCCCGGCGCGGGGGTCGCGCTGTCCTTGCGGCCGACGTACGTCTTGATGCGCGGGCCGAGCGGGCACACGACCGTCGCGACGTTGGCGCCCATCTGGATGAAGTCGCCCATGCCAATGTTCCAGCCCATGGCCTTGTACTTGCCGTGCAGTTCCGCGAAGCGCGCGGCGACCTCCTGCAACCCACGGTTCTCGAAGCGACCGATCTCCTCGCCGGCCAGGATGATGCTGCCGTCGGCGCCGCCGCCCTGCGCCGCGGTGGCCTTGGACCAGGTGCCCGCGTCGTGGAAGCCGAGGCGGACGGCCGCGCGCGCCCACTTTGTGCAGCGGCCCGAGGAGCCGGCCATGAACTGGTACATGTCGTCGGCGACGTAGCGCCAGACGCAGCAGGTGTCCTTCTTGCACTTATCCGAGTTGAGCGCGGGCACGGGGAGGAGGTAGCGGTCGTTGGACTCGGGGGTGCCCTTGCCCTGGAGGAGCTTCTTGACGTCCTTGCCGACGGGGGTGAGGTCGCGGTCTTTGAGGGTGATCAGGTCGCCGAGGAGCTCGGTCGAGTCGCCTTTGTCGGAGGCGCGGGACATGATTTCGGACATTTGGTTGCCCATGCCCGGGTAGGCGAGGGTGCCGGAGATGGCGAGGGAGGTTGTGAGGAAGGATGTGAGATGCATCTTGTGTGAGATGTACGGAGCGAATGTGGGAAAAGAGACGAAGGGAAAGTAGTGACTGGATTAGACCTGCGATGGCCTTTGATGAAGAAGGAGAAATGGAAGAGGAGCTTGAACTGCTGAAGAAATAGGAATCATCGTCGAGGAGAGGGAAGACAATGATTCCTTATATCCCTTCTGCCAAGATACGGCCATCCATCACGACCCTACTGTCTACTTGAGGTAACCATATCCAAGAGGCCTCAGACACACCACAAACCAACTCATAACAGCTCGAAAATCGGAACGTGCATGCCTGCTTCCTTCGGGACAAGCCTCTTAGCCTCACCCGTTCCTGAGTCTAAGCCGACGCCAAAACACTTTTGTGTCGAACTAGCTCTACTAAGATCTCCCCCGGACACGAGAGAGTGAGATGGTGGATGGAGCGACAGGCCGCCGCCGGTGCACCGCACCGCACAACCTCCAGCGGTGCCAAGAAGAACCCGGTCGTATGCCTCAGCCGTCTTCTCGAATAGCAACCCGCTAGCTCCAGGTAAGAAAACGCAAAAACAAGTGACAGCGAAAACCCCCGGACCGCAGGCAAAGGAGCAAGAAGCATATCACTCCTTAGCGCCCCAGCTTAGACCCTGGGCATCAAGCCCGCTGCCCGGGCTGCGCGCCACCTCCCATCATCCGCCTCACCAGCATCAGCAGATATTCCTCGGCCGCGATTCGTCGGCCGTGAGGAACAACACGACGGTCTGACATGAAGAGAGAGAGCAAGTTAAGCAGAGATACATCATGAGCAATCGGAAGGAAGAGAAAAGCCCCATGCGGGCAATAGCCGCATCTGCAATGCAACGCACGCTAAGCCGGAGCTTGTCTCCTTAGAATAGACTCAACATTGCATGAGGTACCAAGTATTACCCCCATAAGGCAGAAAGGGCAGAGAAAGCGTAACAGCACCGCAGACGTCCTTTTGTTTAGACGGAGCAGATAATCCCCTTGTCTCACCGTGCAGTCGGTCCAAAGTCTCGTATCGCGCACCACTTGGCAGCCACGCCAAGATCGACGGCGCGGGATCGGGGTGGGGATTGGATGAGTGGGAGCGTTTAAGCTTCTTCCGCGTGTCCGGCGCTACTAGCAGGGGTCCTACTCCTAGGGGGAAACATTCACTTGGTAGGGTTGAGAAGAGATACACACGACGCAGAGAAGAAAAGGGGGCGCACAGCTCCTCCCGTCAGAACAGTCAGACCAAGAAAGCTGGTAGGTAAGCCGTCAGACCTCTCTCTCTCTTCCCACACTCCCCCAAGACACACCGTTGCCTAGGCTGCAAAAGGGCTGGTGCGTCCGTGACGGCGGGATGAGCTTATTGGGGAAATAAAGAAAGCGGTGCGTCGGGATCTTGCCGTCTGATTGGCTGAAAGAATGCTTATGCTCTCTGTCCCTCTCTCTGTGTTTTCCTTCGAGATGCATTTTTGCTTGTTTGTCGGTGTGTCAACTCTCCCGCATCGACCACCCGCCTGACGCTATTGAACGCCCCCAATGCGCTGGCAGGTGAGTCCGCTGGAAACTCCTAGTCTCTGACCATTCCTTAACCCCTGATTGGGGCAGCGAAAGCGAAAAAGCTGAGGCATCTGCATCCGAATTTTCACGATTCGATGCTGGGGGCGGAGCGGAGCGTCGGGGAGGTGAATACGGACGGCTCACCTCGCTGCCGGCGTGCTTCACATTTCCCGCCGCTCGGATGAACCGAATAAGCTGTCAGACTCCGCAGGTATACGAGCTCTTGTCATTATCTGCTCATTTTACCGCACATCATGCTGTGCCCTATTCTGTCCTGTCTCCCAGGGGTCCGGTAGGGCAGAGACAGGAGGATAAACGGGAGAAAAGGGGCGCGGCGCGGCGGGACCAGAGACACGGACCGCAGGCGACAGGATGGCAATGTCTTTGCCCTGCGATGCTGGCTGGTGTACTGGTGCGACCCCGCGCCACGAGGGATCTCAAACTCAGCTGCTTCTTTTTACGGCGACCCAATTGTTTACTATGCTTTGGCATCCAGCCCCACGTCCACAGCATCGGACGAGCCTCCGGTTTGTGGATGCGACGCAGGTACCGCCGGGCTGGGTTTGTTTGTCGCCCCTGTTCCTCGGCCGACCGAGTTTTGTTTGCATCTCAATCTTGATTGGGTATTTTGCTGGAGGTTCATCCCGAAGGATTGAAAGGGTTCAGGCAGTGTGTGCCAGAACTTGGGCTTTGTTCATGCGAACATGGGTAAACTCTCTAGGAAGCCATTTTTGATGCCTGGAAACACAGAGTTCATCGGAAAATAAAATGAGCACATTGAAGAAAAAGAAAGAATAGAAGATGTGGTAAGCAGAGCCCAACGCTGGCGAGCTTGTGTGATGTGGTGTGTTTCCCCAATTGGGCATGACCTATTTTCAGCTGTGGCGCATGGAAATCCCTCCAGCTGCATCAAACCAGCATCGATCTCATTAGGTCGCCAGCATCCCGCCTCACCGTCGCGCATCCAGTCATCTGGTCGGCCACATGGACAGGGCAGGGCAGGGCAGGCCCGTAAGCCTGGCTCAACTCAAGACCGAGGGCTGCAGCTGTCGTGATTTCTGGGCTGATGGACTATCGATGGACAGCTGTGAGTATCGGTCATGCTTGTGTTGCCATGCCACGCTGAACAGCCCGATTGTTTTCGCCATGGGCAGAGAAATCACCGGCGATGTGAACCTCACGACGGAATGGTTGGAAATGCTCCAGTTTGGATGCCTGATGTTTCCTGGTACCTAACCTAACGTAAGCGGTCGTTCAAGATGGCCACACAAGACGGCCCCAGATCTCACATCATCTCAATGCGGCCCTGACTGGAAGCTTCCCAGAACTGTGGCTCCGCCGGCGTTATACTGGAATAATAAGGAAAACAATATGAATCCCGGCGTCGATCTCGGGGATTCGCAGACCAGGCAAAGTCCTCACCCAACCCACGGCGCTAAACCTCTTGGAGGCGGGCTGAACAGGTAAAGCAGTGCTGTAGGTGAGCTGTATGCGCGAAGCGGCCAAGAGTCAGCTGCCCTGGTGCTATTGATTTCTTGCAGATGCAATCGTACATGCCCGTAGTAATCATGCCGTTGAAAATGTGAACTGATATTTTTGACACATAAAAAAAATACCCCGGTCTAATCCGAGGGTGATAAGGAGGAGGGAGCCGACAAGGCTGGCCAAAACCCCCTCATGCATGTTGTTTTTCATTACCGCCCATAGAACTTTTCCTTTTCAAATCAAAGTATTCTTACTCGTCGTCCTCTTCCTCCTCCGCAGCCGCCGCCGCAGCCGCCGCCGCCTTCTTGGCCGCGACCCACTCCTTCGCCTTGGCCATCACCTTCTCCCGGCCCTTCGGGTCGAGCTTCTCCTCCCAGTCGGCCCACCGCTTGAACCACTTCTCGGCCTTCTTGGCCTTGAGGCCCTTCGCCTTGGTGCCCCTCTCAAAGACATCCCTGATGGCCGTGGCGTCCGGCTCCGCGGCCGAGAGCTCGAGGTCGATGAGCTGGCCCCAGAAGTCGAACCGCTTCGGCCACGTCGCCAAGATCGTCTCGAACGTCGTGCGGCCACGCTCCGCGTCGCCGTTGGGCGACTTGAACTCGAGGGCGGCGAACCGGGCCATCAGCTGCGCGGTGTGGCGCTGCTCGAGGGCCTGCGTCGCACGGGGGAGGAGCGCGCGCGCCCTGTCGGGCTCGTTCATCGTCACGTGCAGGAAGTGGGCGTAGTTCACCCACACGTCGGGGGACTTGGACTTGAACTTGTTGACGAGCGATTGGAAGACATCGTCCGCTTGCTGTTACCCAATGTGTTAGCCTCTGTTCTTGTTGTATTTCTTTGGGGAGTGTTCTTCTTACCTTGAGCTTGCCGGATTGGATGTAGATGCTGGCCAGGCGCTCGTGGACCTCTTGCTCGTCGTTGTACTGGCATGCGCGCTTGAAGACCTCGTCGGTGGAAGTCTTGGTACCGTAGGCGACCTCCAAGTTGAGGTAGGCAATCCATACGTTGAGCTTCTCGGTCTGTTCGCGGATGTTGATGGTCTTGATGGCACGCTCGGCGATCTCGCGAGCCTTGGAGAGCTCGCTAACCTTCATCTGCAGCGCCATGTACTCGATCCACAGCTGTGACGAGTCAGGCTGACCCAGCAGGAGTCGCTCGTAGTCCGTCGCGGTCTGGGGGCCGTGTGCGTCGAGGTCGCCAGTGCGGTCGACTTGGATCTCGCCTCCCTTCTTCTTCTCCTTCTTCTCAGATGCCTTGGACTTCTTGCCCTCGGCTGGTTCCTCCTCGTCGTCGAAAGCGTCTCCTGTCCAGTCGTACTTGCCGGCGCTGAGACCCTTGGCCTTCGCGGGCGCCTCCTCCATCTCGACATCGCTTTCCTCGGCATCAGAATCCTCCTCCTCATCAGAATCATCCGTGTTGTCCGTTCCGGTGATCGTGAACTGAACGCCCTCGCCCATATCAACATCCGAGTCATCGTCGCTGTCAAGCTCGGCGCCTCCGTCAACATCATCCATGTCGCTGTCCTCGTCGAAGTGGCTCGGCTTCAGGCTGAAAGTAATACGTCGCTTCTCGTCATCAATAGAGATGACCTTCGCCTTGACAACATCGCCCTCGTTGTAGAGCTTGCGGGCGTCTTCCACAGGCTTCTCGGCCATCTCGCTGCGGTGGCACAGACCACTGACGTTTGTTGAGTTGTCAACGACAATGAAAGCACCAAACTCCTCTACCTTGCGAACCTTGCCGGTGATGATCTGGCTCTCCTTGATATCCTTCCATGTGATGGGAGGGGTGTAGTCGTTCTCGACGACAGAGGCCTTGAGACTCAACTCGATCTTGTTGATAGCAGTGTCGATGCTGATGACACGACCCTTGACCAGCTGATCGACCTGGAAGCTGCCCTTCCAGTCCTTGATGTAACGGTCAGACAGGTTGGCGATCTTCACCAGAGCAGAGATGCTGCCTCCAAGCTGGACAAAAACGCCGTTGTCTGCGACGTTCTTGACAAAGCCGCGAACGATGTCTCCAGAGGTAAGCTGCGCCAGAGATGTGATTTCGCGGTCGGCAACAGGTGATGTGGAGCTCAAGATACGGGAAGGGCGGGTAGACAGCCTGAGCCTCTTGTTGCTCTTGTCAACTTCAACAACGGACACTCTAATGATCTCACCCTTGTTGAACTTGAGGGTGTTGGCCTCGTCATAATCGTCACAGAGGTCAACCAGGTGGACAGGACCAGACACAGCGTCGCTGAGCTTGATCATGAGCTGACGGTCGTTGACCTTAGTGACTCTTCCAGGAAGGATCTGGTTCTTCTTGAGGGAGTCCCACTTGATCTCGCTGGTACCAGATGATGAACGAGAGGACAAGTCCAGATGGCCCTTCTCAGCATCGACAGACACAACCTTGACCTTCAGGGCGGATCCTACCGGGAAGTACTTTTCCAGGTTGCCGGCGTGAGACAGATCATCAGAAACCTCCATAATGCTGATTCTTCCGCGGACAGTAGGTGACAGGTTGACCCAGAGACAGTTCTTGCCGTGGTTGTTGACGAAGGCAATGTGGGAATCGCCAACCTTCAACTTGTCGTAAGAAAGAAGGTCGACCTCCTTGGCCTCGACGTCGCTCTTCTTGGCGGTGAGCTCGATGATGGAGTGTGTCGAACGGTGAGAGAAAGGCAGGAAGCGGTAGTTCTTGGAGTCGTGGATTCCGATGGCGCGGACGCGGATGATTTCGTCGACCTTGATCTTCTTCAGAGGAATCTTCTTGTCGACGATGTCTTCCCAGTTGTCGAAAAATTGGGAAACATCAATACGGCCCTGGATGTTGTCGGCGACCTTGACGTTGATCTGGGTGGCCTTGACGGAGGCAACCTTCGCGTCCATGGTGGTTCCCAGGGCGACGTCGTTGACGTTGCGGATCTTCTCATCGACGGAATTCAGGGCTGCAGCGGCCGGGACCTTCTCAGGTTCTACTGCAGACGAAGGCGCGACGATGATGCGCTTCTGCTCGGGGTTGGAGGACACGATCTTAACCTCAACAGACTGGTGCTTGCGCATACCGAATGATGCCTTCTCCTGCACCTCCTTGTCGAGCTTAGACTTGGGCAGAATAGCGGTCAGGTTGCCGCCAAACTGAACGTAAACGGCAAAGGGGCCAATCTCCCTCACGTAGGCAGGAGCAACTGCACCAACAGTGACATCATCGTAGCTGGACAGAAGCTTTCCGTTCTTGCTGGCTTCGATAAAGCTGGGCTTCTGGGTCAGAATGACAGCACGGCGTCGCTCGTTCTTGTCCAGGACCATGAGATCCGTCAGTGTCTGGCCAACGCGAATGCGCTTCAGGGCTGCCTCGGTCTTGCTGGCAGACTTGTCCGTCAGGTGACCAACGCGAATAATGGCCTTGAGTCCGCTCTCCTCGAGGTCAACAAAGACCTCATCCTCAGTCTTTTGGGAGACCTTGGCAGAGACGAGGTCGCCAATCTTGAGGGCCTTCAGCGCGGCCTGCTTGTCGAGGCCGAAGGCTGAGGGATCCTTGCAAGAGACGACGAGCCTGCGCTCCTCGGGGACAACGCTCAAGACGTGAACGCTGACGACCTGACCAGCGCGGAAGTGTTCCCTTGGGTCCTTGATGTAAGCCTCACTCATCTGTGACACGGGAAGGAAACCCCTGACGTCGCCAAAGAACTCAAGACGAGCGCCATCTGCGCTGACAGAGGTAATAGTACCAGGTGTCTGCATGTCAACCTCGACGTCATCGTAGTTCTTGATGATGGTAGAGTCGGAGCTGACAAGCGATTTCTTCAGGGTGAGACGGAGCTGATGCTTGCGCAACCTCACAGACAGAACACGCGCCTTGACCTCCATCCCCTCTCTGAACTTCTTCTCGGGGTGCTGGAGCTTGACATCGGCAAAGTGAGACTCATGAACGTAACCGGCAATGTTCTCCGCAAGCTTGACAATCAGACCGCTAACACCGTTCTCGCCAATAATCATCTTCTCAATCTTGCCGGATACAATCTGGCCAATAGGAACATCCTCGAGACGAATAAAAGCCTGGTCAAGGACCGACTTTTCGAACGACAGAAGGAACATTCCATCGAGGGGACTGTAGCCAACGACTCTGCCACGGTGGGTCGTGCCGACCTTGAAAGGCCCACTGCTCTCGTAGAGAGCATCGACCTTGCCATCCTTGACGCGAGAAATATGCACAAAACCAGAAATACCGGGCACGCCAGTGTCGACATACAGACCAATGTCGGGCTCGACCTGTCGCACAGTGCAAGTCTCGGCGAAAGCAGCGATGGGAAGCAAGTCGAGAGGGGCCTTCGCTCTGCTGCCCTTGCCCGAAGACTTTGACTGCAGGCTGTTGATGTGAGGCAGCAGCGAGATACCGAGCTTGGGCTCTTTGGCGGCCGGGAAGTTGCAGATGATGCGCGCCTTAACGCGGCCACCGACCTTGTACTTGGCATCAAGATCAACGCCATCGGGGCCAACACCGGAGTGGATCAGGTCGGCAGTGACGGGCAAGTGACCCAAGAGCTTACCCTGGAGACCTCTCTTGGTGACTTCCGTAAGAAGGACATCGGCCAGAGTTCCGGGGAGGAATGAGTTGATCGTAGGGGCGTTCGATGCGACGTTGGAGGTGTTGCCGAGCTTCTGGGGGTCGGCGGAGAGCTGGACAACGATGCCGGTGACGCCCTTGACAACGCAGAGGCAGACAGCGCCAGGGCGAAGGCTGGCCTCATCCATGCCGGGTCCGACCTCCTTCTTGGACAGGAAGCCCTTCAGGTCTCCATCGATTCCCAAGTTCATCTCGTAGCCGTGATCCTGCACGCTCGCGATAGAGGCCATGAGGGTAACATTGGCCACAACATCATCGCTCGAAAGGCCGGTGTTGGTGTCGACAGGTCTTAAAGAAAGTTCGATGCGTCTCTTGGCCTTTCCGCCGGCTGTGTCGTCGGAGGTTGAAAGAACGTATGCGCGGACGTATTGGCCGATCTTGAACATGGACTTCAGGTCGACATCGTCCTCCTCGTCTTCGTCTTCGCTCTCGTTGTCGGAGGTCTCCATGGCGCCCTCCAGTTTCGCGTTGATGGTATCTGAGATTGAGGCGATCGAGACGTGGCCCGTCAGGTTGTTCGGCAGGGCGATCGTGAGCTGGACGGGGTCGATGTGGCTGATCTGGCCGAGGACGAGGGAGCCCTTGACCAGACGCTTGAAGTTCAGACCCTCAATCTTCACGGCATCCTCGTCGCGAGCAGGCTTCGCATCCGTGTCCTTGGCCTCCTTGGCCTTCCTCCTCTTCTCCTTCTTTGCCTTGCTCTTCTCGTTAACGTCGAACTCGGCGTCTTCCTTGGCGGCGTCTGCCTTCGCCTCCATTGTGATCTGCTTCTGCTCGAGGGGCGTCAGGACGCTGCCGCCGCCACGAGGGAACAGAGGCTCTTCATCCTTGAGGAGTCTCGAGACGGTCGGGGCCCTGGGTGCGGGCGCCTCTTCCCTCGACTTCTTTTCTTTACCGCCGTCCTGCTTGCGGTCCTTCGTAGGAGTGTCGCGCTTCGAGGGGCGTGATGCCTTTGTGGACTTGGCGGATTTTGACGGAGGAGTACCCCCGGGGGCATCCTTTCTCTTGAGTGAGCTCATGTTGTGTGTTGCGCCGAAAAACCAGGTGCAATTGCTTGCATCAGTCCTGGATTCGGTGTTTTGCAGAGCGGAACAGAAAAAAAAGAGTAGGGACCTCTCTCTCTCTCTTTGCGATGGCTCCACTCGAATTTTTTTGATTTTTCGGGGCGGGATGCAGGGCGATAAGCGATAACGATAACACATTTCTTATCGAAGCACCGGGTGGGGATTGGTGGGACTGGACGGCACGCCTCGGCTTGCGCAGCGAACGAACACGCACCTTAGCGTCGCCTCCTCCGCCGCAAGCCACTCCAATGGCCACCGACGGTTATCTAATCAGGAGAGCAGACGCGCAGGCGTGGGCGACTTTCACACTTAGTGTCATTTGGGGGTCATTTGGAGGGGTCGGTCGGCCCAGGTAGCGCTCACCACGGGATCCTAGCCAAACGCAGCGCAAACACGGGCGCACTCCGCTAGGCAGCCTGCCCAAGGTACCTACCTGCCTGCTAAGTGCCTCCCGTCAGTGAAAGTAGGCCCGGAGGGTAATCAACAACAATAAGGCCAGCAGCTCCTAATTAATCCAATGTCATCCCTTCTTCTCACATCTTCCACCATCCCCTCCCAATGACGAATTCTTAAAACGAACATGCGGCAGATTGACTTCCCAGCTGCCGACCAGACTTTTAACCACGACTAAAAGCTGCCCTCCCCGCGAAATGTCTCCTAGAAAGCGCCAGCGACCCAACCCATCAGAGCCAAGTTCATCCAACCCACCTGCCGCAATCGCCCCTGCGACAGCAACATCGGCTACGTCACAGGTCACAGCCGTCTCAGAGCCCGTCCACCGGCCACCGCGAGAGATTCCGATGGCGAGAGACAGGAGCGGCAGCGAAACGAAGAACACCAAGCCAGACTCCCAGAAACAGGTACTGCTTCACCATTTTTGTTGAGTTGTGACATGCTCTGGCGCAAAAGTCTAAACAGCATGGTGCAGGTCCGCAAAGCGAGAAGCTGGTACGGCTCCTGGCCGCGCGCCCCCAAGTCCTCCGCATCAACGCAGCTTGCCCGGGAAACCATCTTCGGAGGCACTCTGAAGCCATCCAGCACCCCCGATTTCCGACGTTTCGATACGAAAAAGAGCATCGATACTGCGAGCTTCGACGGTCCCGCAGACTCGTCTGTGTCGCTTCCCCAGATTCCCGAGAACGGTGCAGTGGCAGAGGAGACCGCCGCCACAACAACAACAAACAAGACAGATAACGAGACGACGAACCTGCAGGCTGGAACTACGGAGCCATCACCACCACCGCAGGAAACGCCGGCAAAATCCGACGACGCTGGGAAGGCCGCGACGGACGATCAGAATCCACCACGGCCCGTGACGGCATCAAGTTGGTTCGGTTGGCTGGGGCGCGCGCCGCCGACAGATGCACAAGCTGCAGCACCAGCACCCACTGAGGAGCCACCAAAAGTGGAAGAACCCCCGAAGGAGCCAGAACCGCAGCAACCACCGTCTGCCGAGGTGCCAGCACCCGAGCAAACCCACCAGGCCGCGGCAACGTCACCGACACCGACAACGACATCTTGGTTTGGGTTTTGGTACTCCAGCACCTCTGCAGAGCCGCCTGTGATCGCAGATCCCGCTATCGCTAAGCCGATAGAACCAGATCAGCCAACCACCACCACCACTGAACCACCTGCACAAGAGCCAGAAGACGTAGTGATGGAGGATGCCCCGCCGCCAAAACCGGATGCTCCCAAGCAAGATGCCTCTAAGCAAGACGCCCAGAAACCGCCATCAGCCGGCTCAACGTGGGCATTTTGGTCCAGAGAAAGCCGGACAAAATCTGACGACGCCAAAAATGCCAAGCCTCAGCCGGAATCTGGTGAACTTGCAGTCATGGGTCAAGGCTCAGAAGCGCATCCGGAGAGAACAAGTGTGGATCAATCCGAGCGGGACAGCGTGTTGAAGGATACCAAGGATGCGAAGGCCTCCAAAGATACGAAACCCGCCAAAAGCATTAAGTCGGGAATCGCATCTGCGCCGTCGACTTTTGGTAGGAAGAGTAAGCGAGTCCGGCCCCAGTCGATGGAGATCGATGTCCAGGCGAGGCCAGAAACGCCTACACGTCCCGATTCGGCTGCGTCTTCAAGAGCCTCAATCACCGACAAGACCCCAAAGGAACCGCCCCTCAAGCCGGGAACCCCAAAGAGTACCAGCCAAGAGACTCCATCAAAGTCAACGCCACCCAATCTTTTACTGCCTTCATTTGGAAGCACATACCGGATGAAGGACAACCCATCGATCATTAAACAGATCACATCCCTGCTTTTGCGGAATCAGCAACCTCCCGCAAACCACGTTTATAGAGTGAAAGAAACACCAAAGATCAAGAAAGCCCTCGCCATCGGAGTCCACGGCTTATTCCCGGCAACGTATCTCCGTCCCATGGTAGGACAGCCTACGGGGACTTCGCTTCGCTTTGCAAGTCTCTGTGCCGAAGCTATCGGCAGATGGGCAGACGCCCACGGGTGCTCCGACTGCGAGATTGAGAAGATTGCCCTGGAAGGCGAAGGCAGAATTGGAGATAGGGTAGACAACTTGTGGAAGCTCCTTCTTAACTGGATCGAGCAGATACGTAACGCAGACCTCATCATTTTGGCATGTCACTCTCAGGGCGTCCCAGTCGCAACTATGCTGCTGGCAAAGCTCATAGACTTGGGCATCATCACCAACGCCAAGATTGGTGTCTGCGCGATGGGTGAGTCTACTAGGAACTCTCACAAATCACATGCTAATACCTCACAGCTGGAGTCTCTCTAGGCCCATTCCCCGACTACAAGTCCAGCATGGGCATCCTAATGGGCTCCGCCAACGAGCTCTGGGAATTCTCCAACCCAGACAGCGAAGTCTCCAAGAAATACGAAAACGCACTTAAAGAAGTCCTCCGTTACGGCGTCAGAATGACGTATATCGGCAGCATAGACGACCAACTCGTCCCAATGGAATCCGCAATTTACTCCCCGGCCTCTCATCCCTACATCTACCGCGCCGTCTTCATTGACGGTCGTATCCACGCCCCAGACTTGTGAGTGCCCTCACCTCTTCTCATTCTCCAAGTTTCCCATCTAACACCCAAGCCAGTATCGCCCACCTCGTCGGCTTCGCACTCAAACTCCGCAACCTCGGCGTCTCAGACCACGGCCTCGTGCGCGAACTCTCCACCCCGCTCGCCGGCAGCCTCTACTCGGGCGAGGGCCACTCCCGCCTCTACTACGATGATCAGGTCTACGACCTCGCCGTCACCCACGCCCTAGAGACGGCCGATGTCAAGCCAAACGTCCCCGCCACCGTCGCCCACCGCCGCGACGCCGGGTCCTCCCTGGCAAACCCGAACCCGTACCACCTGCCCTGGATCATGCGCGGCCTGCTGGAGGAGGACTTTGTCCGCACCGAGCTGTCGTCCGAGACGGAGGAGCTGCTGAGGCAATTCGACGACTGGAAGCCCGTCACCAAGGCGCTGAAGGATGTGAAGTACCGGCTTGAGGCTATTCGGTCCAAGTTGTAATGTACCACCAACAACCGCCGCGCTCGTTTTCTTTTGTTTTGGTTGCTTTCACCGTATCAGGCGTAATTGGTCATTGACAGGGAGGATACAATCCAGACGGAGAAGGCGTTTTTGATTACTCGCAAGATGTAACAACCTAGAACTTATTACACGACTGAGGGAAGGGGGAATGATGCATGGTGTTCACGCACTGCTTATTACAGGAGACCAGATACAATATACCAAAGACTTTCATTTCTTCTATCAAATGTCAGCCCACGGATTTTATTTGATCTCATATACGCTACTATCGTGACGTTGGCCTGAATATCTCAGTCACTCACTCAACTAACACAGCATTCTCAATAGATGTGATTGTTATAAGTCATGAGATTTCTACAACTAACCGGGCGTCCTCTCAGCCCAATCATGATAACTTTTCTTTTCGTCTTTTACGAAGAAAACGTCAGCCAACCATTACTTTTACACGGATTCTCCTTCCCTCTTCATATGGTACAAACAATGGCCTCGCCATTCTAATCGCGTCTAGCAAATCTAGCGCAAGCACTCATCTATTTTCCCGTAATATATCTCTCTTGCTTCACGTTCACCTCTTACCCAGCTGCCAGTCATGAATCGTGTTCTGGATAGCCTCCCACGTCAACGAATGCGTGCTCACGCCGTGCGCCTGCGCCTCCTGCAGCACAACCGTCGGCGCGCCGCTGCCCCGGCCCGCGTTCTCCACCATCCCGCCGACCACCACCCGCGCCACGCGCCGCAGGTCCTCGACCGTCAGCGCCTCGATCTTGCGGCACATGTCCGTCACGGGGATCTTGCGCCCGTGCACCTGGACCTGCCTGCCCAGGTCCTCGAGCTCGACCATGCGGCTCTCGAGGTTCATCAGCAGCGAGCTGCGCAGCTGGTTCTTGGCGCGGTCGACCTCGCCCTTCTTGAGCGCCGAGAAGCCCGTGTCGAGGGTGAGCGCGCGCAGCTCGCGGCACATGACGTCGAGCATGCTCGCGGTGCGGCCGGGGATGCACGACGCGGAAATGCCGAAGAGGCCGGAGTCGGTGTAGGAGTGGTTGAAGGCGACGCACGACTCGACCCAGCCGTGCTGGTTGAGCACGTTGGTGTAGAGGCGCGAGTACATGCCCTTGCCGGGGCCGCCGGCGGAGAAGGAGCCGCCGCCGCCGAGGAGGGTTTGGAGGGTCGCGAGGGCGTAGATGTCGTCCGAGTTGATGGGCAGGCCCTCGAAGGCGAGGTGGATGTGGGTGTAGTTGGGGTTGCTGGGGTTGTTGGAGGGGGGCTGGGGCGGGAGGGAGAGGAAGCCGCCGGTGTCCCGGGCGGGG